>CM064564.1:31938355-32115822 GCA_032716605.1 Paralithodes platypus | reverse complement strand
GGAGGTCATCAAATGTTTCGAGGTCTCCTATGATGAGGCCTTTTGGTAATGTCAGGGATTCTTCAGAGATATTGGCCACTAGAATGTGGTTTATGCGAGCGGAAATGATGGCGGGTTGTAAGAGGCAACGATTGCGGTTGGTGGACGTGGTAGTGGGGGAAAATATCATGTGAGTTTGGGGTATGGGTCGAAGGTTAACCCATTTTTGATGGCGGGGGGGAATTTGACATTTATCTTGAACTACAGCTGGGCTAATGATGATGGGGGATCGACTGGTGAGCAGGTGCTCCGTACGCATGACGGGGAGGGAATCACTTTGGTGGGGGTCACGCGTGAGGGGGGGATTAACGGCGCGTGTGGGAGGATCAGAATGGTGAGGGGCGAGTGATTTAGAAAACGGAATTTGTTGGTGGGACTGCGGAGGGTTGGTGGGGGAAGAGTTAGGTATAGAACATGGGTTATTGGTGGAGGACTGATGTACTGATTTGTGGTTGTTAACAGGACGAATTTGGGGAGTTTTGTCGGTGGCAGTGACGGTTTGTTTAGAGGTTATATGGGATTGGTGGGTTTGTCTGTCATGAGAGGGCGAGTCAAGTGTGGGGTTTTGAAGTTTTTTAGGGGTGTGAATTGTGTGGGGGTGGAAGGGAGCTACTGACGGAAAGCTGTCACAAGGGAAATTTTGTTGGTTGTGGAATAGCTGAGCATTTCTGGGGGCATGGGGAAAACATTGTTGGGTACATAGGTCGGCATTTTCCCTGGAAACATGTGTACATAAATATTTGGTAGAATGGTTTTTACATACATAAGAGTCTGTCCTGGAAACATGGGAGGATTGATCCTGGACAGAGTTAGGAGAAATGGGGGGGTTTACCGAGCATTGAGTTGCTTGGACTTTTCTTTTTTCTTTTTTTGAGGCTTTTTTTCAAGGAAAGGAGTTATATTTGGGGAGAACTGGGGGGAAGGGGGGGGGTTAGGAGTTACCTTAGTGCTAGCCGCAACTTGGTAATCTTGACTCAGAGTTTGTTGAGGGTGGAGGTGTTTTTTCTTTTTGTGAACTGGTTTCTGCGTGATTGGTTTGTCAGAGACTTTGGGTTGGATTTTTTTTTTGAATGAGATCAGCCTCTGGCCGCAGTCAATCTGGGCCTGTTTATTTTGAAGGAGTCAAGTCCAAGGAAACCATCGTAATGTTTACAGTGGGAGGAAAATACTGTGAACGGGTGATAACAACGAGCATGGGGTCAGGAGTAGTTACTGACAGGGGCAAAGTGTCTCCTAGGAGATTTAAGTAGGTATCAGCAGCTGAGATTAGTTCTGCTTTGGTAGGTAACAAGGGGCCAAATAGTCGGTGGTGTTGATCATAATAAGACTTGAAGAAACATGACTTAGCAGCTCCCGTGTCGATTAACAAGCGGACAGGAATGTCCTTGATTTTGGCCATGTAGTAAATGGGGGCAGTGCGATCAGTTATGGCGTCCCCCGCCGAGGCCATCGTGGGCGGGGGATACTTTAAAAATCCTGGGGGTCGGTATCTACCTCCTCCAGGGTTCCTCGGTATCGTCTGAGGTCATGATATGGGGGGCTATGTCTTCGGTGTGCATTGCCTCCATTTCTTCCTCTTGTCCCCACTCCTCTTCATTTACAGAAATGCGAGGAGTACAGAGGCGAGGTTTGGCAGAGTCACGAATTTGATGGAGGGCACACTTAGCACTACAGGCAGGGAAATCATAGGGGTTGATAATCACTAATGTAGGGTTCTTACGTTGGTAGGGGTTGTAGGTTTTGTTCCGGTTGAAGATTCTGCGTGGTTGGGTAGGTTGGAACCGGGGCCTACTGGGTTGGGGCTTGCCGGAAGGGTAGGTAGGTTTGTTGTGGAAGGATGAGGATGGGTAGGCATTCTTGGAGTTGAAGGTTTGAGCCTTGGGGTTTTGGTTGTCGAGGTGCTGCGGGTGCATGGGGAACCTCTTGATTACAGCGATTTGGGTGGGTTTTTCTGTGTGCACGGCCAAAATACGTTGGATCGTGATGAGATATTTTTAATATCCGACGAAATCGTGCACACGGAAATTATTCTTTACTGCTGAGGGCAATATTGATACAAGGTTGACCAGAATCTGCTGTTCTTGCTGGATTCTGGTCAATGTGGGGAAAGACACTTTGATATGTTGGGCGATCTTATTCACTGTGGCATCTAGATCGCCTTCGAATTTAGTGTCTTGGAGACGGGTGTGGGCCACGAAAACGCCCAACGAATGCTTAATGGCCTCTATCACTATTGTGCGAAATTCGTCCAATGTGAAAGCAAGGTGCACTTGGTAGGCAACCAGGGAAACGGCTTTTCCCAGGTGCGTTAATGTCATGGCTATCTTTTCTGCGTCTGTGGTATAAGCTAGGTCAAGTACGGGTTTCACTATAGTCATGAATATTTCGATCTCGTAAGTCTTCCCATCATCATAATGTGGGATGGGGACGTGAGAACGGTGCGCCATGATGGTATCGTGTTCGGGCTGTTCCAAACTTGCAATGAAATGCAACCTTTTATCCGAATCAAGAACCACCGCTGCTGCCAATGTTATGCCCTGTTTTTCTACAGGATTAACTTGGGTAATGTGAGTTCTAACTGACTGGGTATATAAGGCTGCATGCACAAAACAAGGTATGAGGAATAGAGAACACAAAATAAACACACAGTAACAACACACACGATCACATTTATTGACGTACACGCTTCTGTAGTTTTCTTGATAATGATTAATATGAAACATAAGAAGGTATGAATACTCGTACTAGACAAATGATAGAATTGAACAACTAGCATTAAGTGGATCTGGATGGAGCCTAGTCTCCCACTTCCAACGTTCAGGTATTAATCTTCTGATCACTGGCTTTATTCACAAGTTGATATACTAGAGACCATCAATGTTACTTATAGATTCATATTCACTGTTAGATTTATTACTGGTAGCTCTGGTGCACAAGTAGTAGTTCACAGACTAGATTAGACACGCGTATTTTAGAGCACGGGAATTCTAGTAACCTCAGGGGTACTGATCTAAGTTTTATATTCCTATAGCAGAAACACATAGAACGCATATCAGTGGGCGAACATTAGATATCACTAGGGTTTCACTTCTATGTAATAATATCTGGATATATGGGTAATTACGAGAGTTAATATCGCCTGTTAATTAATAAACACTGATACGCTTAGCACTTCCTAATGGAATGGTTATATATGAATTACACTTGGGCAAAGATATAGCCACTTCATAGAAATATTAATAAGTGAATCTCTATATAGCAATATAACACTGTAGTACTGATAGAGTTAATCTTGGGTAGTATTTGATTGGTCTGGTCCTGGTTATATTGCGTCCGTGATGTTGGGGGCTAACGACTGGTTCCGCGGCCGTCCAGATGGTCCATATGTAGGAAGTTCTCAAGACGGATCTCTTGGCGATCGTTGCTGGCTACACTCTTATATATACCCACTAGTTTGTGAATGTTATAAGGTTGCACGTAGATTTCTTGTACGTGGACAGGTCCTTCTATCCAAATCTGCCATGGAGTCTGCCGGCTCTGGAACTCAATTCTCAGCAACCAACAATGATAGAACTGGAGGTCAACTCTGGTGACCAACCACTGGTTGGTGTCTATCTTTCAACTGATTTTACTGGGGGCTGGAGCTTAGTTTATAGGCTCGGATTTGGACCCTGTAGGCCATAGGGATCTCGAGTTTTGATGGACTTATTTGAGCTCTCAATTGATACAGGAACTAGGTAAGGTGGTGATTACTGTTGTGGCACATGGCTATATGGAGCCTTTATAATGTGATATAACTGAGCCTTAGTAAGAGGTACTATTTTGGCTATACTGGAAGTATTTAGGCGAGAGAGACTGGATCTACTTTGCGAGGAGGATTGGGAGAGCTGTGATAGGAGCGTCTCTCTTAGATTGCTCAGTCTTCATTCTATGGTATAGCTGAGGTGCTAATTTGGTTATCAGAGTATGCAAGAAAGGTTAATGGGTTATTGTGGGTTAATAGAGGTTAGTAAAGGTGTTAGTCATACATGGTTAGTTCATTGATAGGAAGAATTCCTGTGCTACCTGGCAATGACCCGGAAGTCAAAACAGGGGTCAGGTATACCTCCGCAGGGGTGGGGGTCTCCCTCCTCGGGTGGGTAAAAAGGGGTAGGTGCGTGCCCTCTCTCTGTGATGGTCGTCCGGCAGCTGTGGCTGGGGGCTTGCCATATCACAAGTGTTTGTAATAACCCTCTGTTTATGAGACAGATGTGGGTGTTCGTAATACCAAAACCGAAGGTGCCTTGAATAGCTGGTTTAATTGGTTGGGTTGTTAATTGCATGGTTTGTTGGATGTGGTGGAGACTGGGTTGTTAACTCTGCCACATTTATCTGGAAGTATGGCAATAGAAGTTAGTCACTGGCGAGGCGGCTAGCCTCGCACTGACGATCATTTGGTACAGGGTTGTGAATGGGTTGTGAGGGAATAGATGGCATGCAAAGGGTTAGTAAAGTTCTAATGGTGTTCCTTCCTACTGGGGGAAGGTAGGCTGGATAGGAGTATATATACAAAAGGTTTGAGAATGTTAGCAACGGAAAAGTTAAGGATATTCAGGGGGCATGGTGGAGAGGCTAGGTTAGGAGGGAGTGGAGGAGCGTGGGGGGTTAACGAGAGGGAGAGGGTTAAGGGGAGGCTACGTGGAAGTTTGACCCTAAGGTCTCTGGGCATAGGGGTGGCATTAGGCTACAGTTGGTATCTTAGACTGGGGGTTACCGACAGGGAAGGTCGGGTAATCAAACGCTACCGGGGGATGAGCAATAGGTGGTGGTATATGAGTCTGGAAATTATAGAATCATGTGGACTGTGGGGAAGATGAGGTTAGCTGTAGGTGTGTGCTTGACTGTGGATAAAAGGAGAGAAAAACATAGAGTACTATTACTCGTCAATACGAGGGGTTATGGACACTATTATTTGGCACGATTTCTTGCTGATCTAGTTGTCCCTGGGAACTGCGTTTTCTATGAAATATAGACCAAAGAAAGCGGCAGTTCGTAGGGGTATTTCGTTATTGTTTCGTGGTAGATATGTGTCGAGACAATGGTAAAAAAAAAGGTTATCTATACAATCTTTGGTTGGGGTAAGAATTAGAGTTACTGCATGGTGGCTAACATCTTCAGTCATTTTCTCTGTCTAGGTCTTACAGGAATAATGGTTATATATACAATGGTGTACCCGTGGGTATCATAGTTTCTTATCAATTATTGACATGGGGGTTAACATATTACTTCTCGGATGGAAGAACATACATAGATTTATGGGGGCGGTTGGTCTTCAGAAACTTAGTCTGGCAAGACAAGGTATTTTAGGGGGTTAACATATTACTTCTCGGATGGAAGAACATACATAGATTTATGGGGGCGGTTGGTCTTCAGAAACTTAGTCTGGCAAGACAGGGGTTAACATATTACTTCTCGGATGGAAGAACATACATAGATTTATGGGGGCGGTTGGTCTTCAGAAACTTAGTCTGGCAAGACAAGGTATTTTAGGGTATGTTGATATTGATATCCTAACTTAGGGACAGGGCATGGGTGTATTAAATTAAGGTGTATTTATGTTCATCATCATGTAGGTAGAGGTGTAGGACACGAGGGGTAGTGTATATGCGAGGTGGGGGAAAGGTCAGTGGTTAGAAGGGATAGGCAGGTGTGGTTTGGAGCTGCTTAGCCCTGCAGGCTTCGGCCTGTCTTAACTGGTTGGCTAAGTCACCGGGTCCTTCGGGCTTCTTGTTCTGGGGCATTTTACTAACCTTGCTCTTCCACACATTTACCTTCAGATTCTGTTTTACACACTGTTCCAAACATATATATCAGACCCTGCAACTCCCATTCACTATCGCTCATCAGAACTATAGCATGGTGCCATGGGCAAACAGCAGTACAGGCAGCTTCCACTTGTGTCCTTCCCTTATCAGCGGTACACCAACATCTACTGCTCTTCCTTGTATTTTTTTCATGACTCTATCCATTTATATATATTGAACAACCATGGGGACATCACTCACCCTTGCTTTAACCCAACATTCAGATCAAAGAACTCCTCTGTTTATTCTCCACAAATACTGACACCATTGGCACCCTCATACATGCTCTTCACTGCTTTCAGCAACTTGCCATCTACTCTGTATATTCTCACTACATTCCACAGATCTTCTCTAACAACTCTGTCATAGGTCTTCTCCAAGTCCATAAAGACAGCATACAACTTTTGTCCTTTCATCCTTTATCTAAATATCATTTATTTTTAATACCTGTATTTTAACTAAACTAATATTATATTCGTGTAATGAAGCTTGTTAAGTTAAAAGCAGGGGTGTAAAGGTAATGAAGTACATTTACTCAAGTACAGTACTTAAGTATATTTTTTCAGTATCTACTTTTTAAAAAGTAGATTTTTGGTCCAGTACTTGTACTCTAACTTGAGTAGAATTTAGAAGAATTACTTGTACTTTTACTCCACTACATTTCATTTATTTCTTTTAATTTTGTAGATTACAACTTCAGCAAATTTCCTAAATATTCTTCCCAATAGATTTGAAATTCCAGGTAGCATTTCTCATGGACATTCCCCTGAATATAGGTGTGACATTCCTTAGCTAGTTCAAAGGTCACCACTATATTTATATGACGCTGAGAGCCCTCCCCTCTCCCCCACACATCCTAATGACTCTCCCTTTGTACCACCTGATCCCAAAGGTTTAACACCTTACACTTTCCATCTGTGACTCAGCATGATAATTTTACTAGACCCTCATCTATATTTATTTGTACGGTAATACATTTTTGAATTTCAAGTAACGAAGCTAACCAGAATTGTTAAACTAGCATTAGCAATTTAGAATAATCCTTCAAAGAATAAATGTATTGTCCGTTGTTGATAAAATGAAGATTATAAAAGAGCGGTGCATACCCATGTGCAGTGTGTGGAAAGGTTGTGGGTGTTAACTCAATTCAATGTAGCATCTGTCGATGTTGGGTACACCATGGGAGTAAGCGCTGTAGTAGAATAAAGGAACCCCTGCCGAAGGATAAGTCAGAAATAGAGAAATTTGAGTGCGTAGTGTGCAAAGGCGAGCTTGTGTTAAGTGATGATCCTGTGGCTGTGAATTTTGGAAATGAGTCATTGGAGCTGGTGAACAAGTTTTGTTACCTAGGAGATACCATCTCTGCCGGTGGTGGGGCAGAGGCTGCCACTGTTGCTAGAATTAGATGTGGCTGGGGGAAGTTCAAGAGACCTGCTGCCAAGCCTGTCCATGAAAAGCATGCCTCTCCCCCTGAAGGGAAAGGTGTATGCCTCATGTGTTAGAAGTGCAATGACGTATGCCTCAGAAACATGGGCCGTTAAAGTAGAGGATGTCAGCAGAATGGAACGTAATGAGAATGGTGAGATGGATGTGTGGGGCCAGGCTACAGGATAGAATAACAAATGTTGAGCTGAAGAGACGTTTAGGTATAAAGAGTATTAGCGAGGTGATGCGTACAAGTAGACTGGGATGGTATGGACATGTGGAGAGAATGGATGAACAAAATTGGGTGAAAAAATGCAGGTCTGTGATTATGGAGGGAGCTGCACCAAGGGGTGGACCGAGGAAGACCTGGGATCGGACTATTCGTGCCGATCTCAAATCCAAGAACTTGACAAGTGAAGCAGCCCTTAACAGGGTTGCCTGAAATGCCGCCATTAGGACAAGAGACTGAAACTGCACGTATGTGTGGAACACTCAGTCTTAAAATTTTACGTATTTATGTATGTATTATAAATTATGCTATTCCGTCAAAACAATTATTGCAAACTATGGCTTTGAAATAACCACTCCTCACGATCTGAAGAAATAGAGAGTTGAAATTATATAACGAACACATGAGCAAACCATCGAGAGCAAAACTAAATTTAGGGAAATCCCGGAGTATAAATATATGCCTGTACAAAGTCCCTCGTACAGAGCTACCTGCATAGTGTCATACTGTAATATTATTTATAATGTTATTTACTAACTACAATGTATTCTAGCCTGATATAATCTAACTTTCCATATTTTCATTTCCCAAACCTTTACCTAATCTCACTTGTTTAATTCAGCATAATCATAATTAACCCTGTTTAATATCTATTCTGTTATGGTCTTGAACTAACTGAACCTAAACTTAGTTGCAGCTTTTACCGAGTTGAATATATTCTAAGGAGATATCATCCCGAATCAAAGCACTTTCTCGATGTCATATAATCAGAATCTCTTCAATTAGATATGCATAATGAATATGTTTTTTTTTTCTGTGCTTGGTTCTATTTTTTCTTCAATGTTATAAATAGCACTGGTTATAAATAGCACTGGTTATATCGACTCGTCCGTATATCTTGCAAGTTTTACATTATAAGAAGTGTGATTGTAAAATAACAAGAGGGGGAACACAGTTAAGAGTTTTTATGAAGGGAGCAGCGCATTTGTTAGAGTAGGAAATGGTGAGTTGAGTGAATGGTTTGAGGTAAAGGTAGGTTTGCGACAGGGTTGTTTATTGTCACCATGGCTGTTTAGTATGTTTATGGATGGTGTGGTGAGGGAGGTGAAAATGAGAACTATGGGAAGAGGATTGGGTTTAGTAGGAAAGAATGGTAGAGATTGGGAGTTGTTGTTGTTGTTGTTGTTGTTGTTCCTCAAGCTGCCTGGCCGAACAGCCCCAAGGCCCTGAGCAAAAGGCCATAACCGAGCGCCCCTACAGAACCTTCCCTGCCGATCACAATAAAGCCTGGGTGACCGAAGCCACTCCATGGCAGGGAGCTGAGGAGGCTGCGGAAATGCCCGGGAAACCAAACCCCCACCCAGGGCCCTGTGCCCCTCAGCAATTATGAAGAGAAAGTTGAGGGGCAAAGGAAAAATGTGACACTTTGGCTTCCAATCTTGGTAGATTGGGAGGTCAATCCACGGAAGAGACGCCGTCACTTTAGATCTAGAAAATATATAAGTAAAAGGAACAGTCAGAGTAAGCTATGGGTATGGCAGAGATCGCTCAGTTCTCACTCTGATAGACCAGCCCATCACCACTTGATTGGGAGTTGAATCAGTTGCTGTTCGCTGATGACACAGCGTTGGTGGCGGATTCTGAGGAGAAATTGCAGCGGGTAGTCAAAGAGTTTGGAGTGGTTTGTGGGAGGAGGAAACTGAAGGTGACCGTCAATAAAAGTAAAGTAATGGTGTGTAATAGGGGTGATCATAGGGTGAATCTAGATGTGAGGCTGGATGGGGAAATATTGGAACAAGTAGAGTGTTTTAAATATCTAGGAGGAACGATAAGCAGGAGTGGAGGTATGGAAATGGAGGTAAAACAGAGAGTATGTTAAGGAAAGAAAGTTTTCGGAGCATTGGGAAGTATGTGGAAGACGAGAAATATCGGAATGTAAGTAAAAAGTGCAATGTATCAAGGAATTGTTGTGCAAACAGTGATGTATGGGGCTGAGAAATGGGGATCTGAAGAAAAAGGAGAGAAGAAAGCTGGATGTGATGGAGATTAGCTGATTGAGGAGTATGTGTGGAGTTACTCGTAGAGACGGATTGAGGAATGAAGAGATACGTAGGAGAGTGGGGCAGAAGGAACATTTGTCAGCCAGAGTGGACAGAAGGGTGCTGAGCTGGTTTGGTCATGTTGAACGAATGGGAGATGAAAGGCTTACAAAGAGAATATATGAGTCAGATACAAGGGGAGATAGAAGGGCAGGAAGACCCCCATTGAGATGGAGAGACTGTGTAAGACAAGCTTTGGATGATAGAGGAATAACTATAGATCAGGCAAAGGAAGTGGTACTAAACAGGAATGAATGGAGAATTCTTGTGAATAGTTGAGTGAACACGCGGTCATTTGGGGGAAGGGGTCCGGCGCAAGTTGGACTAGATAATAGTCCATCAGGTGCCTGGCCCGGGGAGACGATTAATATGAAGGGTGCGCCTGGAAGTGTGGTGGGCGGGCTTGTGGCTTTGGCTCCGCTACATGTCTGCCTGCCGAGATCGGAGCCTCTCCGGGTGGTCGGGGGCCAGGGGAGTGCTGGAGCGACCTTGGTGACCCTGGTCTCTGGGTATTCTCGTGGGTGACCTAGATGTGTGTGAATTTTGTGTTTTGTCTGTGTTTGTTCGCTGTTTTGTCTTGTGTTTTGTGTTTTCCTGTTCTTGCTCTGCCTTGAGTCGGCCACCCCCAAGAAAATAAAAAGATAAAATAAATAATAAAATAGAGGGAAAATAAAATAAAAAAAATAGGAAAGGCGGGGATTGGGCCTGAGCATATAGATAGATAAATAGATAGGAACACAAACTCAAGGTTCCTGTAATAGTTAACTATTATTTTCGTTCACATTCACACACACACACACAGATATATATATATATATTGTGACAGACGAAGCAACCAGTCTGAAGATAAACTACCAAACTACCTAGTTGGCCGAATGGAGCCATCTACAATCACCCCACCATGACCTCCAGGACCCCCTCTGGACTACCAAACTACCAAGTTGGCGGAATTGAGCCCTCTACAAGTACCCCACCATGACCCCCAGGACCCCCTCTGGACATAGAAAGCTGTTGGATGGCTCTGATTGGACGCGGCATGACGAGACCGGAACTTTCCATCACGTCATGATAATGGGGCTTGGTGATTCGCTGGAGACCAAATAGAATGAGTAGAATGGGTGTAGAGGGCAGTTGTATTCCTCACTCGGCTGAGATCGTGAGGGTGAGAAGAGGCCGACGGAGGAGATAGTTCAGACATGGCAGTAACAGATAAGATTAATATTTTTATATTACTAAAGTGGTAATGGTGTTCAGTTTACCTGAACTTATTTAACTTGACTTAACTTTGAATTGTAACTCTAAGATACCGTACTTAACATGCGTGGTGTGGTCTTGCAGTTAAATTATGACAGTTTATAACTACCAGGTGGTTTAAGGTGTGCTTTGGGGCCTCTTGTGTTAGTGTATTTGTTCTATGAATCTAGAAAGGTTAACAACGTGGTGCGACAATGGAGAGGTTTATTGGTGATTTTAATATCTTCCTTTCCTCGATAGTACTAGTAAAGACTATAATAAAATAATGATAATAAAATCATAAAATGATTACCATAACTAATTATAATAAATAATACATTCAAGTAAATAAGAAATATCTAAATACTTAAGAAATAATACTTTATAATATTATTGATCTCCATCTTGGTTAATCTTAACCCGTGGACTGCAGGAATCGTTCTGGATAAATCATCATAATAAATAATAATATCTAATATAATAATTCTTCATAATTAAGTATAAATAATCAAAGTAATCATAATTCATCAAAATAATCATTAGTAAATTAAATATGATCTTAAAGTTATTCCGGAACTTCTAATTTATCTAGCTAAACTTCCTTTATGACTAGTCCATAATTTATCTAGCTAATCTTCCTGTATGACTTGTCCTTTATTTATCTGGCTAAACTTCGTTATGACTAGTCCATAATTTATCTAGCTAAACTTCCTTTATGACTAGTCCATAATTTATCTAGCTAAACTTCCTTTATGACTAGTCCATAATTTATCTAGCTAAACTTCCTTTATGACTAGTCCATAATTTATCTAGCTAAACTTCCTTTATGACTAGTCCATAATTTATCTAGCTAAACTTCCTTTATGACTAGTCCATAATTTATCTAGCTAAACTTCCTTTATGACTAGTCCATAATTTATCTAGCTAAACTTCCTTTATGACTAGTCCATAATTTTTGAGCTGTTTGATGTATTTAAAGTAAAAGGAAAGCAAGCAACAACATACAGCCATAATTCTACCAGAGACTTGAGAATCATAAAAACTCACTGTTGCTACTCTGGTCAAGCGAGCCAACTGCTTCGTGGCCGCCAGGGTCGTAACAGAAATTGGCGACCTCGCCAGAATTGATTGTTCCGTGAATACGTTTGCTGCTAGTTCTTAAATATAGTTACGATCTTTAGCATTTTCATTTAAACTTCATTATGGCTATTTTAATCATTCAGGAAGACGCACATAATTTTCTAGATTCAAAGAACCCCACAGCTGAGGAAGTAGACCTCCTATCTAGAGACGAGCTTCGGGTGCTCGCCTCGTATTTAAACTTGCCATCCTCTGAGAGTTTAACAAAGGTCATGTTATCCAACTCTGTTAAGACCGAGATATTCGGGATACATGACACTAGACAGATACCTGAGGGTGGATTGGATGAGGCAACGGGTGGTGACATGGTTGACTCTGGACGCCCTATTGATGACTCGAATCGGAGTCATGAGGGGATATTTCCCCCTCCTGAGAATATGCCTCCAGGTTTTACTGAAGCAGGATATATAGAGTTGGCTAGAATTAACACCCAACAAGTTCAGGAAGATCGCGAGTTACAAGCCCAACAAGTTCGGGAAGATCGCGAGTTACAAGCCCAACAAGTTCGGGAAGATCGCGAGTTACAAGCCAAACAAGTTCGGGAAGATCGCGAGTTACAAGCCCAACAAGCTCAGGCAGACCATGAATATCAAATGGCCCAATTGGCTGCCCAGAGTACCACCAGTTCCTCAGTTTCCTCTCCCCCTCAGGGCTTAAGGGGAGGCAGAACCTTACACCCCCAATTCACCCTGTATAAGAGATTTTGTTTCTGGCATTATACCATCTTATCCCTTTTGCTGCGGGTGACGTTCTGGAATGTTTTGGCAAGTTACAGCAATTTCCAGGCTTTAAAAGCCTGTAAACAACGCAAAAATCGAGTGTCAGTGGGTGGGAGCGTGAGGGGCCCACCTCCGACCCTCAGAGCACCGAGCGGCTCACTGAGCTAGGCTGTGTCTCGGGCGAGTCTCTCTCTGTCTCTCTCATCAGTGTAGCCAAGCGAGCGAGTGTTACATAATAGCGGGGTTCCCGCGTTTCACTGGGACCACTGCGGATGAACCAGACCACGTACATAAAGGAGTACAAAGGAGTACAAAGGAAATCAAGCAACAACAGATCTAGTGACCCTTCTAGGCTGCTTGTCCTCCAAAACACTGAGGATCAAGTGTCCAAACAGTGGTTTAGAGTGGTTAAGGGAACATTGGAAAGGGAACTACTGCCCTGCCACTAACGTGGCAGGACTAGGAAGTTAGTAGGGGACATAGGGGTTAGTAACTGAGGGGAGGATAAGGTTATTCATTTACAAACGCAGTCAGTCGCGGGTTTGATGCGAGATATTTGTCTAAGCGGAATTTAAATGAATCAACGGTGCTGCAGTCTATAACGACTCGGGGAAGCCCATTCCACAAGTTGACAACTCGATTGAAGAAGAAATTCTTAGATTCGTGCGAGTTAAAAGATTTACCAATAATTTTGCAACCATTTCCCCGCGTGTAATTAGATTGGTCGATAGTGAAGTACTTACTACAGTTCATATTGTCGATGCCTTTGATGATTTTTAACACTTGAATTAAGTCGCCTCTTAATCTGCGCTGGGTTAAAGGAAATAGATTTAATTCTCTAAGACGCTCTTCGTATGGTTTGTTCTTTAGGCTAGGTATCATTTTGGTAACTCTACGTTGAACTCGTTCTAGCTTGTTATATCTTTTTGGTAATAAGGGCACCAGGATTGAACACAGTATTCCAGAAGAGGGCGGACTAAGGAATTGTAAAGGGTTAGGATAACTTCTTTGGATTTATGCTCAAATGACCTGCCTATAAAGCCAATTATTTTGTTTGCCTTCTTAACAACTTCTGAACATTGTTGACTCGGTTTTAGGTTACTCGATATTGTTACTCCCAGATCAGTTTCTCTGTTTACATTCTTAAGCTGAGTGCCATTCATCGAATAGTTTGCTTTCTCATTTAGGTATCCGACATGTAGTACTTTACATTTATCCGCATTGAAACTCATTTGCCAAATTTGGGCCCAACATGACAATTTATCTAGATTGTGTTGCATATCGTCAACTTGTTCTTTTTAGAGTACGCTATTTGCAATTTTTGTATCGTCAGCAAATTTTGAGATTGTGCAGGTGAGACCCTCATCTATGTCGTTGATGTAAATTAGAAAGATAATTGGTCCTAGTACCAATCCCTGGGGTACCCCGCTACTTACATTGGTCCATTTAGATGCCTTACCGTTTATGACTACCCTTTGCTTTCTGTTGCTGAGCCAATTTTCTATCCATTTCAACACACCGTCTTGTATTCCATGCGCTTTTAGTTTTAGCAGTAAACGTTTGTGGGGAACTTTGTCAAAGGCCTTTTGAAAATCAAGGTATATAATATATACAGCTTTACTCTCATCGTAGAGGTTGAGGATATCGTGGAAGAAGTCTAAGAGGTTTGTTAAACAGGAACGTTTATTACGAAAGCCGTGTTGAGTATCTTTAACACCTTACGAGCGGCCTATGCGGTTTATTTATGTGTACCGCCCAGCGGGGTGTTTTTAGCCAAAATAGGGCTGTTTACGTGATCATGTTCATGCCTAAATAAGACCCAGAACGTAAAACAAGTACCTATCCCTGAAAGGGCATAAACAGAGCTTTCGAATGACACCATAACGATCCTTGTATGATGGATAGTTTTCTTGCAATAACCGTGCAACGCGAGTGCAAAAAGCAGGTAATTCGGTACTTTCGGTACATAATTGAGTATGTAGCGAGTGAGAGAGGGAGGAGGGAGCTGAGATTTGTGTCAGTAGGTTCGCCGCGGTGGTCTGGAGCAGTCATACGCTCGCTAGTCTCCTGCCACCACTGGTCTCTCTCTCAGCCACATTACGTGCTGAAATTGCCACTCGAGTTATGTCGAGCGCCGCCACATAGTCCAGCTTTATTTAACTCGACTTAAGTGTGGGCCGCTTTTTAAGGTTAAGTATGTTATTTTCCTCTAAGTGATTTACGAGTCTGTCTCGTATGACCGTTTCTAGCATTTTACATACAACTGAGGTTAAGCTAATTGGACGATAGTTACTGGGTAGGGATTTGCTGCCTTTTTGAATATCGGTGTTACGTTGGCTAGCTTCCACTGATCAGGCATAGTTCCAGACTGCAAGGATTTATTGAATAGTAATGTCAGTGGTTTGGAGAGCTCATTCTTAGCTTCCTTTAGAACTCTAGGCGAGATTGTATCAGGTCCTGGCGTTTTATTTACCTTGAGTTTATCTAAACAATTCAATACTTCTCTCTCTGTAACGGTGATATTGCTTAGAACATCTGAATTATCAATCTGAATCGGCGATGGTGTAGGGATATCACTGAGGTCTTCTGTTGTAAAAACTGATGCAAAGAAGGTATTGAGGGCATTACTCATTTGTACTTCGTCTTCGGTGTATTCTACTTTTTCATCGACTAACGGTCCAACAGTTGAAGTAACTACTTTTTTCTTTCTGATATAACTATAGAATTCTTTCGGGTTTGTTTTACTTTGATTCGCAATATGTAACTCTAAGGTCTTTTTACTTTGCTTAATTAACTTTTTGGCTTTGCGTCGTAGCTCTACAAATTTCACCCGTTCTTCGTCATTTTGTGAGGATTTTAATATATCTTTAGCAAATTTTTTAGCAAGCAGGCAGTTTGAAATATCTTTATTCCACCATTTGGTCTTATTATGGCCTGGACGCCGTATTTTCGATGGTATGCAGTCTTGCACTGCTTTTAGGTAAGTGGTTTCGAATAACTTCCAAGATGTATTTATGTCGTTATTGTTAATTAAAAAGCTCCAGTCAGTTTCTTTAAACATAGCTCAAGTTTATGGAAGTTTGCTTTCTTGAAATTAGGGACTTTTTCGATGCTACTATTTGGTTCGTTACTAGTAAACTTTAAAGTGAAAGTTATCGTACGATGGTCGCTGTTACTGAATTCATCACCAACATTCAAATTCTCTATCAATTCTTCTTTTGTTGCAAGTACAATGTCAAGAACGTTATTACCACGGGTCGGCGTTCGAACAAATTGATAAAGCGAATTCTCTTGCAAGTTCGTATACAAGTCATGTCCGGAGTGTGAAGTAAGAGTATCGCCCCACTTGGTCACAGGTAAATTAAAGTCACCAAAAATTACGGTATCTTGTGAGTTACTTACATCTGCAATTTGTTCGTAAATTTCTCGGTCAGTTTGCACTGATTGAGCTGGAGGTCTGTATATTAACGCAAGTATTATTTTTGTACCTTTATTATTCTTTATTAGCACAAAAGATGTGTCGACGTTCACAATTTGAGGTTTTGACACGAGGGTCGGGTTAAGACTTTCTTTGATATAAAATAAAACGCCACCTCCATTTTTATTTATTCGGCTGTTCTCAAACATTACATAACCGGACAGTGAATACTCTGCTAAAAAGTCTCTATCTTGTGTATTGAGCCAAGATTCTGTTATGCCAATCACATCATAATTTTCTGTAAACACTAGTTCCTCTAAATCTGAAAATTTATTGCGTATTCTATGAGCGTTTGCATAGAAAACCTTTAAAGTTGCGGTTTTAGAACTCGCAGATCGTTCTTTCATCGAATTTTTGGTTCTGGTCGGATCTACATTTACATTCATGGCTGTCCTCGGTCCTCGGTCGTTATCCCTGACGGTTTTGAATTTGGGTCGTGTTGGTGGAGCTTTATCCAAATTCGCGGTTCTTGACGGATTAGTATTTAATTCCTTTGTAGATTGCCGTCCTCGCTGTCTTCGGTCCTCCTTCCTGGTTGTCCTGTGCTGAGTCGATTTCTTCTCCGAAAATCCTTCACCGCATTGTTGAGAAGACGCCCAAAACGTGCTGCTCCCACCTGGTTCAGATGAACTCCATCGTCCGAAAACAAATAGTCATCGTAGAAGAAATTGTCCCAGGTGTCGACGAATCCCACGTTCTCCTTCCTGCAGAGGTTTGCTAGACAACGATTTGTGCTGGTGGCTATGTTGTAAAATCGGCTCTCTACACCGAGCCGGGGGACGATTCCTGAGACGATGATCCTTGATGACTTCTCCTTAAACGACTTGATCAGCTGCTGGTACTTTAAAAGCACATTTTTTGTTTACATGGTCCGTTCTGGTGTAATTTTGAAGCTATTTTCGCCTAGTTTTCGGCAGAATACACTTCATTTAATGCAGATGCTTGATTTATCATTCAGGAGTGCCTGAATATGCCCTAAATAGCCCAAACATAGCCGCAGCCAAAGGGTTAATACCAATGGAAATACTAAGACTCGCTGAAAAAATCAACTCTCTACGTGCGTGAATTTCATTGCACTATATGAAAAATCAACTAGTCATTGAAAATTGTTCAAATTTCCCGCAATTTTTTTCTGGCATATCCTACAAGCATCCCCTACAAATATATGATCTAGTTTTCCCATATTGAATAATAGAAGGTGCTGAAAAAAATATATAATATATATATATTTGTTTGGTAATGCAAAATTCGACATGAAAATG
This sequence comes from Paralithodes platypus, assembly GCA_032716605.1. Classification (NCBI taxonomy): domain Eukaryota; kingdom Metazoa; phylum Arthropoda; class Malacostraca; order Decapoda; family Lithodidae; genus Paralithodes; species Paralithodes platypus. Next base: position 32,098,355 of record CM064564.1, on the reverse strand, counting down.
TTTGAATCTTGGAAAATATCGGAGATAAGGCCATTATCTAATCATATTACAGTTGCTATATAGTCCTATATATAGTGTGTAGAAGGGGAACGAATCAGAGCAATATACAAAAATGTAGTTGCACTTGGAGTTGCCAATATATGTTCTATGGAAATCGCAAAACTTTAACATTTATACCTAGGAAGTGACAATTTGGGGGAATATAACTAAGTTACTCCTTCCAGAAACATTTTCTATTACTAAGCTGTTAAAGAAAACAAAGGTATATGGGATACTCATGTAAAACATCTTGGAACATTGGGTCAACAGAGACTTTCACAAGTGTTTTATATAAATCCATGATATTGGGGGCCATGGGGGGGGGGGGGGATAGGGATGTCATATGGGTGTTTGTGCCCTCTTATGATAGTTTCTATTGTTTACAAAAGCCTTTTAGACAAACAACACCAAACAAACAACAAATTTGGGCTGAGGGTAAAACATTTTGTTGATTGGGGTGTGTGGTTGAACCCCTGTTCGGGGGGGTTATGGATGCGATATGTTTTTGTTTTGCCCTCCTATGCTATTCTCCTATGTTGAAAAAAGCATTTTAGAAGAAAACAAAAATTTAAATTTTGATTTCAAGGTTCAGCCTTGGTTCAGCCTAACTCTGAGTAGTGTCATTCCCCCGTTTACTGATGATGATGTTGATGACTATTTTGTACTGTTCGAGGATGTTGTAAGGGGCATGAATTGGACCACAGAGCAATGGCCTTTCATGCTCCAAACCGTTTTGACAGGGCTAGCCCGCACCACGTATGTAGCAGTAGAACGGGATGGGAAACATGACTATGATCGCCTCAAATTAGCCATTCTGAAGGCATACAAGTTGAGACCAGAAGCCTATTAGGCCAGGCAATAAAGTGCCGAGGTTGGACAAAAATGTTAACAAAGCAATTTCACCTGAAAGGGGTTCTTTGGAGGTATCTCTAACCACACAAAAAAGTCCACTCGAATCCACCCATGGCAAATACTCGTTTTCACTGAAAATCCTAGATGCCCGCCGCCGCAGAAGGTAAAATATTGAAATAGGCATAACTTTGCTGAAAATCAACATAGAAACACAAATAAAGTGTCTAATCCTACTAATTTTAGGTGCTCTTTCATTTAAAGTTACTTTGGAGGAGATTGGAAGATGTGTTCATATTGAAATCCTCGAAAAATCAAAAATTTTGCCTAAAATTACCCTAAAATGAGCAAAATTAATTGTCTGAACAACCGGCTATAATCTTTTACATGTGTATTATTGTATTGTGTATATTGTGTATGTATATATGTATATAAATATGTATATGTGTATATTCCAAAGTGACTTTCAAACACATTAATTTATTTATAGTCCCATTTCATCATCATCGTTTTCCACCTCATTTTCTTCAATGTCCACAGGTGGACCGTTCAAACAGGTAATGCCCTTGCATTGACCACAAGCTGGAGTGCAATGGAGCCCATTTTTGCGGCATGTACATGTTCTTGTGTTGCATTTTCCACCACAATTGCATCGCATTATCTTAAGTAGTCGATCAGGTGCCGACGGCTGAGACATTTTGAGGGATATAAGCCAGAAGGAGAAGTCGTCCAGCCCCATTCTTCTGCAGGAAGATCATTACCACACTATGCCTGAACCTGATGGTATGCGCAATGACTATGGAAAATGGCTGCATCAGATGTTGGCGGAAGCTTCTCTGGCGACACATACTGCGTGGCAGTACCCACTTTCTGCTGAAACTTGTCCACTCTTGCCGAGTCAAGGCTCAGAGATGTTGTGCAGCCATAGATGATCAACAAGGCATCTTCTCCAGCTCTTTCTATTTCTGCTTTAGATGAAGATGGAGACATGAATATTGAACTACACCGCTCTAGTTCTGCATATTTCTTGAGTACTGACACTTTGCCAATCCCATAAGGTCTAGATGTAGTGTCACACCCACTGAAAGCGTGCAGAAAGAGCAGGGCGCCAGAGAGTAATGGGTCAAGCTTCTTTGCCAAAGTTGGATGTCACCATGTATAAGTCTTTGTCAGCAATATTGGCATGATGCGTTAGCAGCTGGAACACATCAGAATCCTCTGCGACAACAGCTGTTGGCTTCTCTTTGGCGTGAAGACATGCTGACATACATATCTTGTAGTCAGCATCACCTTTTGCATGTTCAACGGCGATATCCGCTTTGGTCATTTGCTCTGCAAGTAGATTGATGAATGCTTGCTTGTTGGAAGGATTGGCAAGAAAGCTCTTCTAGGTCATGGTTACATGCACTTCTGGTGAAACCAACACTGTAGCACCTATATCATTCCCCATCCTGCGACGATGTGCTTCATCCTTTGTGCTAGATCCATGATATCCATCAAACACAACCAAAGCATGACAGTATGATTGCTTGATGTGTCGGACGTACATTTCACAGATCTCCGAGTAGCTGGCATTTTTAGGCCATGAGAATTTATGAAGCAGGCTACCACCATCAATGATGTACTGCATACTCATGTCACAGGACGTTGCACTACTGCTCTCTGGAACAAGCTTGAGGAGATGGTGAATGATTTCCGATTTATCCCCCATCCTCATGCACACATGGTTGTCAAAGAGAGATGGTGGGAAAGAGCACATCTCATATCGGAAGAGATCTGGAAGTGGTATGTCACCATTGCAACCTGTAAGAAGAAGATGCTGATAGAGACGCTGTGAATCCATCTCAATTTGGGCACCAGAAGATGTTTTCACATGAGTAGCTGATACCAGGGTCTTAACTTGATTCTTCTGAGAAAACTTGTATTCAATGCTGACTTTGGGTCTCTTTGAAATACGATTGAATGTTTGCCAACATTTTTTATGTCATCGAATGGCACCTGGTTCCTGGGAATTGGTCTGGAAGTTGAAAGAGCTGGTGTGATTGCTCCCATCTGACCCATCATGTGAATGATATTTTCACCATCCAATGTCTTTGCATTGTGATCAACATTGTCGGCAATGAAGTGCAGCTAAGCATCAGCAGTGAGATCTTTAATGTCTACTCCTTGGGTGAGAGCAGCGTTTTTCTTGTAGAGTGATGATTCTGAATATGAAGAGCAGAAACCAAATCTGAAGAGTAAGTCTATCAAGTCACAATGTCCATATTTCTGGTCCAAAGTTACACACAGACCAACTTGCAGAGGACAGAGGAATGCTCTTGGACAAGCGGAGCTCATTATGGCTTGGCCAATAGATGCACATCGAAGGTCTGCTCTTTTACTCTTGATGATTGTCTGTAACAGTAGAGACAGGGCAGGGGTCAAAGTGGAGAGATTGTGTTCGAGCTATTTTATATCAGAGGCATCTGGATATACAGGTACATTGTTGTGTTTTTCGGCATTCTTTATTTCATTCCTGATATAGGTGCCGACAACTTTGATCAACGAATCCATGTCATCGGAGTAGTCCTTCATTTTTGAGTGCGCATCCTGAATCAACTGCTTCACATTAGATGTGAGTGTGACAATCAGTGGTTGCTTTTTCGTTGAAGTTATCGATACTCTGTTCCCATAATGTGCATAGAGTTGCCTTTGCAAAGACTTTTTGGAATAAACCTCTCCACTAGTTGCATGGCTTTCCATGATTTCATAGAGTTCATCTAGAGTGACAGTTTCATCATCATTGTTTTCCAGATATTCAATAACGTGCATGAAAGACGATCTTCATTTCATCGATGGTACCAGAAGGACGTCCTCGTTTCCGAGGTGGTGCTCCATCCTTGTTTGTAGGTAACATGTCAAGTGTAAGATTTCGTGGAGACATGTAATATTGGAAACATCTGCGGTGGTAAATGGCCTCCTCTGCTGGTAAATCATTAATACATGCAAGTCGATGTGCAACTGCATCAGCCCAAGAGTCTGGATGAGTTTCGCGACGTTCATTACATCTTTGCAAGATTGTCTCTGACACAGTGAGGAGCATAACATGGCTGAATTCATATTCAACATTGGTGGGATACTTTCTGGCCTTCTCCTGATCAACATGCATCCCACAGAGATAGCAGTCAGTGTGAAATGAGAATTTTTTAGTATCACATCGCAGTTTGTGTGAGGTAGGACCAGTTTCATCGACATGTTGGCGTTTACCGATCTGCTCATATCGTCTGCTGTTTGTGTGACTTTTGCGACATGATGTGTGGACATATTGCTTTCCATTTTCATCAAATTTATATATTGGGATGGGGTTCGTTGGATATAGTTCATTGTGTCTATGGGTGAATTTATTAATGGAAGTGAGGCCTTTGCGTCCAACGCTGGAATATTCATCGTTCTTAAATGAAATAGTGTCTCTACAAATTAAACAAATCTGTCTTGGGGGATGCCATCAAAATCTCAGATCTGGAAATAAAAGAAAAAAGTATTACTAAATGCGTTGCATACACGTATATACATTTCTCAATCGTACTGGTGTAATAGTCGCACAGATATGTTCAGAGGATCATATAATTTTCACATTTTCCTTCAATGTTATACCAAAAAGGACGTTGATTTTGACGTTTGAGCATGAATGCCACGTTATATGACCTTGAAAATATTTCCAAGTGAAAGAGCACCTCAAAATTAGTAGGATTAGACACTTTATTTGTGTTTCTATGTTGATTTTCAGCAAAGTTATGCCTATTTCAATATTTTACCTTCCGCGGCAGTGGGCATCTAGGATTTTCAGTGAAAACGAGTATTTGCCATGGGTGGATTCGAGTGGACTTTTTTGTGTGGTTAGAGATACCTCCAAAGAACCCATTTCAGGTGAAATTGCTTTGTTAACATTTCTGTCCAACCTCGGCACTTTTTTGGTGCTTATTTCCTGGCCTATATAGGCAAACCTTCCGGAAAGTTCATAAGAAATCTGAAGAGACTCATGCTGTGTTCTCAAGGACTTTGACTAAGTCTTTTAATAATTGGCTAAATAGTAAATCTGTCTCTGATTTTGGGGGTCTTACGGACCTGGTCTTGCTGGAAAACTTCTTGTGGAAAATTGAACCACAGGTGGCTTATCATTTAAGAGGTAAGAAAGTAGACAGTCTCACAGATGCAGCTGCCATGGCTGATGATTATGTTCTGATTAATAAGTCCCGTGGTAAGAAACCTTATGATAACCCCAATAGCAATAACTATAATCAAAGTAGGAATCATGTTGCTAGTAAATCCACTCCCTCTCCCAAGCCTGTTGTATGTCTTATTCTCGTAAACCTCAGGATGCTCCCCGAGTTAGGACTGCTGCTCAAGGTAATACTTATAGTAACAGAGGAACTGCCTCTCAAAAAATATGTACTTATTGTAGCAAAATAGGCCACTTGGCCTCTCAATGTTGGAACAAAGAGAGAGATGAAAGGCAAAGAGAATCTGTGGCAGCGGTGTCTGATTCTCGTGGGAATGATATAATTGAGCCTCAGAGTGACAGTGAGAATGGTATGGTGGCGTGTGTGATGCAATGTGCTGTAACCAAACCAGTTGTTAGCCTTCCACCCACTGTTTGCTCTTCTGACAGTTACCGCCCATTTATTTCATCTGGTACAGTAAAGATGCATAGTTGTGTGCATGAGGTGAGAATTCTGCGTGATACAGGCGCCTCATGCACACTGTGGTTGAATCCTAACCCTGGTTTATGTCTAACTGACAACCATGTTGTGTTGAGGGGTGCTGGTGGACCTTTGTCTGTTCCCTTAGCTCATGTGGAACTAGAATGTGACTTGTTCAAGGGTAAGGCCTGTGTAGACCTGGTAGAGGAACTGCCTGTGCCAGGCGTGAGTCTCCTTTTGGGTAACAATTTGGCAGGGGATCGGGTAAAACTTGACCCAGTCCTGTCATTCGCCCCTGTTGATGAGCCATTAACCTGTGTGCTTGAGAAGGAGATACCTGAGGCTTTCCCAGTGTGTGCAGTCACATGGTCCATGGCCCAAATAGCAATCCCCTCTGAGCACAATTCCCCTCCTGATGTTCTGTCCTCTGTAACACTACCAGGGAGTGAGGATGAGATGAATGGGGAGGTGAGAAATGAGGCTCTAACAGAGTCCATTAATGTTCCAACTGAACAAAGGGTAGTGAATCTGTCTGACACCTTCATGGCAGACCTGGATATGAATGAATTCGGTAGTGACCTCCCCTCGAACAGTATTGGTGGCCTGGTGGAATTACAGAGTAAAGATGAAGATTGTAATGAATTAGCTGCTAGTGCTGTGAGTGAGGAGGAAAGTGAGAATGAGCTTGGCGAATGCTTGTACCTGAAGAATGGTGTTTGGTGGCGAAGATGGCGACCGCCAAACAGACCCATAGATGGTGGGGCATGGGACATCCATCAGGTAGTTGTCCCAAAGCCTTGTCGTCGAGCTATATTGGAGATGGCTCATGACATTCCCTTGGCGGGGCACTTGGGTGTGCGAAAAACTCTGGAGCGCATCCGCACGCAATTCTACTGACCAGGAATGTGAGCAGATGTGGCCCTGTTTTGTAGTGTATGCCACACTTGTCAAGTGACTGGTAATGCCAACCAGAAGGTACCTGTTAGCCCTCTGGTGCCTTTGCCCGTGTTTGAGAAACCTTTTACTCGGGTGGTGATTGATGTGGTACGCCCATTACCTAAAACCTCCCAGGGACATAATTACCTATTGACCATTATGGACATGGCAACCCGTTACCCGGAAGCCAAACCCCTCCGTAACATCTCTTCCCCAGTCATTATAAAAGAGTTGTTAAAATTCTTCACAAGGATGCAGAGTGCAGAGTGATCGAGGGACAAATTTTACATCCAATTTATTCCAGCAGTCCCTTAAGGAATTGGGCATAGACCACATCAAATCTAGCTCCTACCACCCTGAGAGTCAGGGGGTTCTCGAACGCTACAATCAGACCTTGAAATCTATGTTAAGGAAATATTGGGAGGAGACCGGATGTGACTGGGACAAGGGTGTGCACTTTTTGCTGTTCGTGACTCGTGAAGTCCCCATAGAATCACTCGGTTTTTCCCCTAACGAGTTGATCTTTGGTCACAAAGTACGCGGTCCCTTACAGCTGTTAAAGGATGACATTGTCGGTCATGAGGGGGAACTGAATCTACTCAAATATGTCTCTGAATTCAAAACTCGATTAAGAACCTCTTGTGAGTTTGCGGCCCAGAATTTGAAGGTTGCACAAAAGGCCATGAAGGTTTGGTATGATAAGCGGGCTCGAATTCGGGAATTTCAACCTGGGGATGAAGTCCTGGTTCTCCTCCCCTTATTTGGCCAATCCCTGGCTGCTCGGTTCCATGGTCCGTACAAAGTCATAAAACATGTTGGTGTGACAGATTATGTTGTGGCTACTCCAGACAGGAAGAAGTCTCAACAGGTCTTTCACATCAACATGCAGAAGCCTTACCATCGTGCCCTTGACTCTTCTCCCTCAGTGGCTGTTCTTGATGTGGGCAACCTTGGGCACTTTGGTATGGACGATGAGAAGTGTTTATCTGCCCCATGCCAGACTGTCCCGGGTCCTGAGTGTGTCAGTCTTTATCCCGAGGTTGAGGATATCTTCAGTCATCTAACTCTAGGTAATCTAAGTACTTTTGGGGATAATTATGTTGCCTGGAAGGAGTTGCCTAATCAACTGTGTCACCTTTCCTCTGATAAAGCTAGTCAACTCATCAATGTTCTTTCACAGACTCGATGTGTGTTCCGGGATGTTCCAGGTCTCACTTCACTGGCTACTCATGCTGTTGATGTTGGGGATGCTGAACCAATCAAATTATCTCCCTACCGTGTCTCCCCCCACCGTCGCGGTATTTTGCAAGTAGAAGTATATTACATGCTTGATAATAAACTAATCAGCAGAGCCATGAGTCAGTGGTCTAGCCCGGTCACCCTTGTTCCAAAGGCAGGTGGGAAGTATCGTTTTTGTATAGACTATAGGCAAGTCAACTCGGTAACAAAGACTGACACATACCCCTTACTAAGAATAGATGATTGTATAGATCAGATTGGCACAGCAAGTTTCATCACTAAAATCGATCTAATGAGATTATTGGCAAGTAATTCTCACCCCTAGGGCGAGAGAAATATCTTGCTTTGTAGCAAACAACCAGGCCTTCTGTTGTGAGGTTATGCCCTATGGTATGAAAAATTCACCATCCACATTCCAGCGTATGATGAACCAACTGACTCAGGGCATACCTGGATGTGTGGTTTATATAGATGATATACTCCTTTTCAGTCATACATGGGAAAAACATCTCCAACAGATAGCTTTGTTGTTTTCCTGCCTTGCTGAGGCTAACCTGGTTGTCAACTTAACTAAATGTGACTTTGTTAAAAACACCATACAGTATCTTGGGTATAGAGTGGGACAGGGTCAGTTTGTACCTCCCACTGCAAAGGTAGATGCCATTCTGGACTTCCCTGCCCCTAGTAATAAAAAAGGGATCCAGAGGTATTTGGGAATGATTGGATACTACCGGTGGTTTATAGTTAATTTCTCAAAGCTGATTTCCCCTTTCACTGATCTTCTTAGGAAGGACACTAAATTTAAATGGTCTCCTGAGTGTGATGAGGCATTTAATGCAACTAAGAATGTTTTGTCTACTTATCCTGTTCTCCGTGCCCCTGATTTTGATCAATTATTTTCTCTTGCTGTAGATGCCAGTAACACAGGGGTCGGGGCGGTGTTGCTCCAGGAAGATGGGTCAAAGGCCTTGCATCCCATCTGTTATTTTACTAAGAAATTGAACTCCACCCAACGTAATTATTCAGTCATAGAAAAGGAGCTTTTGGCTTTGATTTTGTCCCTTCAGTACTTTGGAGTTTATGTTCAATCTGCCCCTGGCCCAATCACGGTATATACTGACCACCATCCACTTAAATTATTAAATAAATTTAGAGACAAAAACCAACGCCTCACCAGGTGGAGCCTGCTGCTACAAGAGTACACCCTTGACATTCGCCACATAAAGGGTGTACAAAATGTTTTGGCAGATGGTCTGTCGCGTGCTTAAGATGTGCATCGAATACTCCCCTTTGTCGCATTCTCTTTTTTAGCGGTGGAGGTGTGACAGACGAAACAACCAGTCTGAAGATAAACTACCAAACTAATTTAATTCTTCATAATTAAGTATAAATAATCAAAGTAATCATAATTCATCAAAATAATCATTAGTAAATTAAATATGATCTTAAAGTTATTCCGGAACTTCTAATTTATCTAGCTAAACTTCCTTTATGACTAGTCCATAATTTATCTAGCTAAACTTCCTTTATGACTAGTCCATAATTTATCTAGCTAAACTTCCTTTATGACTAGTCCATAATTTATCTAGCTAAACTTCCTTTATGACTAGTCCATAATTTATCTAGCTAAACTTCCTTTATGACTAGTCCATAATTTATCTAGCTAAACTTCCTTTATGACTAGTCCATAATTTATCTAGCTAAACTTCCTTTATAACTAGTCCATAATTTATCTAGCTAAACTTCCTTTATGACTAGTCCATAATTTATCTAGCTAAACTTCCTTTATGACTAGTCCATAATTTATCTAGCTAAACTTCCTTTATGACTAGTCCATAATTTATCTAGCTAAACTTCCTTTATGACTAGTCCATAATTTATCTAGCTAAACTTCCTTTATGACTAGTCCATAATTTATCTAGCTAAACTTCCTTTATGACTAGTCCATAATTTATCTAGCTAAACTTCCTTTATGACTAGTCCATAATTTATCTAGCTAAACTTCCTTTATGACTAGTCCATAATTTATCTAGCTAAACTTCCTTTATGACTAGTCCATAATTTTTGAGCTGTTTGATGTATTTAAAGTAAAAGGAAAGCAAGCAGCAACATACAGCCATAATTCTACCAGAGACTTGAGAATCATAAAAACTCACTGTTGCTACTCTGGTCAAGCGAGCCAACTGCTTCGTGGCCACCAGGGTCGTAACAATACATATATATATATATATATATATATATATACCGGTATATATATTTTGATATTAGTGTAGCCAGGGAGGATATTTTCTTTCAGGCAGGTGAGATTAAAATAATAGGCACAGTTTGCATTATTGAGTTTTTTATTGATACTCTCAATTTTTCGTATAGTTTTTCTGGTATTTTCAGGAAGTTGGTAAAGGAGGTTTGCAAATGGTTCCGACGTTTCAATGGGCGCAGCCATCATTATCAAGGAGAAGTGAAGTTAGAAGGTGATAAGTCGAGTTTATAATAGGCGATACAAGATCAAGAGAGGGATTATTGTGTGCAAGCTGCACGCTGGTTGGCTAACCTAAGACTAGCTCTGGTAGGCTGGCCGGACGCAGGAGTGGGCGGGGCCTCTGCGTGTGTGGAGGGGGCATTCCTGGGGGCATTCCTGGGGGCATCATGGGGGGCCTCGCTGTGGAAGGGCGTGCCGAGGGTAGGATCTGGCTGTATTCCGCTTGTGTGTTTAAAGTAGGTTGGTATGTTTGTATATATATAGCTTCAAGAATGAATAGGCGGCGTGAGTCTATTTCTTTATCAAGAATAGAGGTGTGTTTATCTAAGTCGGGTCTGGTGAGTTCCTGATGGTGTGGGGATGTGTGGTAGTGGTCCTTGATAGCTCCGGCTTGAAGGTGGAAGGTAAGGCGAAGTGACAGACGAGTCCTTGTCAAACCGACATAAGTGTGAGGTCCACAGTCCTCACTGTTACAGGTGTGTCGGTATATGACATGGTCCTCTTGTGACAGTTTCTTAGCGGTAGCCGGGCTGTTGCGAATGACTAGTTGTGATGTTTTCCTCGATTTGTAGTATATGGTGAGTTTAAGGTGTTGGTCAGGGTTCGTAGTTTTAACGTTGTTGCTGATAATGTCTCTCATTATGTTTTCGTCTGTCTTGTGATCTGAGGACATGTGGTTGTTATAGTAGATTTTTATGTATTCAGTGTTTGTATTAGTAGGCATGTCGTTTTTGTACCATGTTTCAAGGTGTTTGTTGATGGTGTGGGCGATGTCTGAGTTACTGTACCCATTGTTTACAAGCACCTGGGTGAGCCTCTCGAGTTCCTTGTGAGTGTCTCGCCAGGAGGTGCAGTGTGATAGGGCTCTCCTGACGTAGGCAGCGATGGTGGATCATAAATATCGCTGGGGGCATTCACTTTCGCCGTTGAGACATAATCCGTTGTTGGTGGGTTTGGTGTAGACAGTGGTGGTAAAGCCTGAGGTGGTGTTGTTGTTTACGAGGACATCAAGGAAGGGGAGATGACCGTTAGAGGACTCCTCGAAGGTGAAGTTTAGACTGGAAGAGGCGATGAATCGTTGTTGAAGGTCACGTAGCTCCTGTGGGTTCTTCACACGCACGAAGATGTCGTCCACATATTTGCAGTAGCCGGAGGGGCGGTTGGTAGTCAGGAGCTCTTCTTCGATGGTGCCCATGTAAAAATTGGCAAAGAGGACTCCTAGGGGACTGCCCATTGCCACACCATCAATCTGCTGATACATGTCACCTCGCGGGCAGGTGAAGGGCGCCTCTTTGGTGCATATTTCCATATTGCATATTGCATATTGTTGCATATTGCATATTGTTGTGAACTTGGCATCTGGCATCATTCTTCCTCTGAGGTGGCCCGACGCAAGATGGTTGTATCATGGAATGTACTCGATATTTTATTTCCGTGTAAAACTTTAACACAAATTCATTTTATAATGAAGTTAGATATGGTACCTGAAAAAATATATATCAGCTAATGAACTTCACTGAATGTAGAGAGCATCATCGAACATTTCAAACCATAATCTAACAAAATAAAATGTATATATACTGAATACTCAGTACTGGTGTAATCGTAAAAGTAATCATGATTATGATTACATTTTGAAAATAATCGATTACGATTATTAAAATGCCCCAGAACGAGAAGCCCACCACAGAAGCCACGAACGAACACCACACAGAAACACCAAAGGAAAGGTCCACAGAACGAAAGGACCAGCTGACCGAGCCAGCCATTTCAGACAGGCCCAAGCCCGCAGGGCTAAGCAGCTCCAGGCTGCACCCATTTACCTTTTCTAAACTGACCATTTTCCACACCTCACGTACACTAACCCCCTCGTGTCCTACACTCCTAACTACAAAGATGATGAACAGGAATATACATTTATATTAAAAACACCCATGCCCTGTCCCGACGTTGAGCCAATGCCAACACATCAGACAGCCATAATTATATCTATGTATGTTCTTACATCCGAGAAGTAGATGTTATATATCTTAGAAGTTAAAACACCCACGCTTGTCCCTAGACCTCGTATAGCAATTTCCATGACGAGTATAGATATATGTAACCCGTGCTCAGTCGCCCCTTGCATTGTTCCTCTAGTAACTAAGTCTATAATATTAACTGCCACCAGCATTGATGCGACATAGCGGCACTGTGCTTGTGTCGTATTGTGCCAAGTACAGATCAACCAGGTTTCATCACCTTATTAGGACGACGACTATAATGTCATCGTTCATCGATGTATGCAATCCTTAGTTTAAGTATTAATATTAACATTTCCTAACATCTTGTCTTGCCAGACTAAGCTTCTGAAGACCCATCGCCCCATAAATCTATGTATTCAATCCTTAGGTTAAGTATTTTTATCCGCCATTGTGTTCACCTTTTTCCATTTACTTTCCACAATTGTCATACGTCTTCCCCTTGCCTCCTTCGTATCCACAGTCCACACTACGCCAATTTACTTCGTGTCTTACACCTCTTACCCCAACCAGAGATTGTATAAGATAACCTGGTTACCAGTATCTGTCATAAGTACCCCGAAACAATAACTAAGTACCCCTACGAACTGCCGCTGTTGTTGGTATATTTATATTTAATAGAAAACGCAGTTCCCAGGGCCAACTAATAGTATCCATAACCCCTCGGACTGATCACATAACTCTATCTTTTCCAGACTCATATACCACCCCATAGTTGCATTCCCCGGTAGCATTTGGCTAACGTATTCTACTGCCTTTTCAAACTTCCATATCAATTATAGCCTAATACCACCCCCACGCCCAGGGACCTTAGGGGCAAAATTTCCCTGTAGCCCTTGAACTCTCCCCCCCCCTCTCATTAAGACACCCGCGCTTCTCGACTCTTGTCCGACCTAGCCTCTCTCTCATACCTCTTGAAGATCCTTGAATTGTCCGTTGCTAATGCTCTCCAACCTTTTATATATATACTCCTATCCAGCCTACTTTCACTTAGTAGGCCAGAACAACATTAGAACTTTACTAGCCCCTTGCATGCCATCTATTCTCTTACAACCCATTCACAACCCTGCACCCAATGGTCGTCGGTGCGAGGCTAGCCGCCCCGCCAGTAACTAACTTCTATTGCCATACTTCCAGATAAATGTGGCAGTTAGCAACCCAGTCTCCACCACATCCAGCAAACCCTACAATTAACAACCAGCCGAGTAAAACCAGCTAGCTAAGGCACCTTCGGTTTTGGTATTAAGAGCATTGCAACGTCCCAAAGCTGCTTGTCAGTACAGCTATTTCTTTAGTAATATAAGGGGACTTCACTCTAACATCAATTCTGTACACCAATTTCTTCAAGCAGAATCCCCTACTCTCCTTTTTTTGACAGAGACTCAAGTAACATCCACATCTGACACATCTAGATTTAATTTTCAGGTTATCAACTGCTCCAAAATTTCAGACCTAAAGGTGGTGTATGTTGCTTCGCAAAATCTGAAATTGCCCTGGAGGAGGTTACTAGTTTCAATTGTCCCTATTTTGATTATTCTATATAAAAATTAATTTCTGCTGGTAAATTTAAATACATATGTTGCATCTACCGTTCCCCAAATACTCCTCCAGAGCAAAGTCTTTTTGATTCTCTGTCCTCACAACTCAGTGTCCTCAACTTAAATGCTTCTTCTGAAATCACTGTGTTGGGTGATTTTAATGTCCATAATGTTGAATGGCTCACTCATTCAGCCAGGACTGATGATGCTGGTCTTGAATGTGAGCTATTTGCAGACTCATTTAATCTCATTCAACTAGTCAACCAACCCACCCGTGTACCAGATAATCCTAATCATAATTCCCACCTACTGGACTTATTTTTAACAACCAATTCAGAAAATTATGATGTTACAGTGAGGTCCCCACTTGGATCTTCTGATCACTGTCTGATACAGGCCACCTGTCTATCACCTACCACACCTTCCCACTCTGAACCTGTTTTGGTGACTAAATGGCATTACGATAGGGCAGACTGGGAGGGTCTTCAAGGTTTCTTTATTGATATTCCCTGGACCTCTTTCTTTTCTAATGATGCACACTCCACCTTGAGCCACATACAAGATTTTGTAAAAATTGGAATGGAAACTTTTATTCCTCATCAAAAGTACAGTAAAAGATCTAATTCACCTAAATGGTTTGACCATAATTGTGCTAGAGTAACTGAACAAAAAGCAATAGCCTACAATGCATACACAAGATCAAAAACACATGAAGCCTTTAATTACTTTAGAAACATCAGAAATCATGCCAAAACTGTATTAAACCTAACTAAATCAAACTTTCTCCATAAGCAGGCAAATAAACTTCTAAATAATCCAAATGATAACAAAATATTTTGGTCTACTCTTAACTCATTCAAATCCAACTTCACTACTGCTTCATCCATTCCACCATTAAAATCTCCGACTGGCAATCTTGTAAGTGACCCACGAGGTAAAGCTAACCTTCTTGCAGATATTTTCTCCACCAACTCAACCTTAGATGACATAAATCAAGATGTCCCTGTACTTAATTTTAATTCACCTGAAATTCCCTCACTTAAGATCCACACCAGACATGTCAAAACTATTTTGCAGAATCTCTCAGTAGATAAGGCTCCTGGTCCAGATGAAATTCCTCCAATAGTACTTAAGAATTGCTCCTTGGTGCTCGCTCCTGTATTGGCAAAATTTTTCCGTCTGTGTACTCATACCTCATGCTTCCCAGTACCCTGGAAAGAAGCAAACATCCATCCAGTTCCTAAAAAAGGTGCCTCTTCAGATCCATCAAACTACAGACCAATAGCTATAACTTCCACTCTTGGCAAAGTTTTTGAAATTATATTAAATAATCACATAATTAAGCATCTGGAGAATAATAAATTAATCAGTGATAGGCAATATGGTTTTAGACGATGTCGATCAACTGCAGACATTCTTTGCCTTCTTACGCATCAAATCAACCAAGCTACAGACCAACATGGTGAAACACATACAATAGCACTGGATATATCAAAGGCATTTGATAGAGTCTGGCATCAATCCTTATTGTCGAAGATGTCACACTACGGCCTTGCATCATTAGTTCCACTAATTTCTTCTTATCTTCATAACAGAAAAATACGTGTAATGGTAGATGGCCTTTATTCTCAATTTCACTCAATAAATGCTGGTGTTCCCCAGGGATCAGTTTTGGCCCCAACTCTGTTCCTCATTCATATCAATGATCTCATATCTACCACTCATAATCCAATACATTCCTACGCAGATGACTCAACACTCCACAGTTCCTTCACATTTACCAATTCTTTCACCCAACCTGATCTTATAAATTCAAAAATAAACACTGCAATTTCTCTGAACCAGGACCTTTCTAGAATTAATGAATGGGGACAAGAGAATCTAGTTTCCTTTAATGCACAGAAAACCAAGTACATTCAATTTTCTAACCGACAGAATCTCACGGACTCCCATATATTTTTTAATGAAGTAAATATTCCCACTTCCCCTAGTATTGACATTCTCGGTGTAACATTAACTACTAACTTGAGCTGGACACATTATGTTAGAAGCATTGCTAAGAATGCCTCTAAAAAACTGGGACTCCTGTACAGAGTTCGAGAATTCTCCTCCACAATGCAGAACTTCTGCTTATCAGAATTCATTTATCCCCAGAGCTACTACTCTTTGGAATTCACTTCCCTCGAATTGCTTTCCACAAACTTACAATCAACAAATGTTTAAATCCAGTTGTTACAAACATTTTATGAATGGAGGATGCCTTTAGGCACATGGACCTTTTTGTTTTATCTGTGTTTTTCCTTCCTCCGTTCATTGTCTCTTAAAAAAAAAAAAAAAAAAAAAAAAGGACACCCACATCTGTCTCATACACAGAGGGTTATTACAAACACTGGTGATATGGCAAGCCCCTAGCCACATCCGCCGGACGACTATCACAGAGAGAGGGCGCCCAGCTCCCCCTTTTTGCCCACCCGAGGAGGGAGACCCCCACCCCCGCGGAGGTATACCTGGCCCCTGTTTTGACTTCCGAGTCATTGCCAGGTAGCACAGGAATTCTTCCTATCAATGAACTAACCATGCATGACTAACACCTTTACTAACCTCTATTAACTCACAATAAACCATTTACCTTTCTTGCATGCTCTGATCACTAAATTAGCACCTCAGCTATACCATAGAATGAAGATTGAACAATCTAGAGAGACGCTCCTATCACAGCTGTCCCCATCCTCCTCGCAAAGTAGATCCAGTCTCTCTCCCATAAATACTTCCAGTATAGCCAAAATAGTACCTCTTACTAAGGCTCAGTTATATGAAAATATAAAGGCTTCCTATAGCCCTGTGCCACAACAGTAAATACCATCTTACCTAGTCCCCATATCTATTGAGAGCTCAAATAAGTCCATAAGACTCGAGATCCCTACTGTCTACAGGGCCCAGAACCGAGCCTATAAATCTAGCTCCCGCCCCCAGTCAAATCAGTTGAAAGCTAGACACCAACCAGGGGTCACTACCCTGCAGTTAACTTCTAGCTCTGCCCTTGTGTTGTTCAGGAGTGAGATTCCAGAGCCGGCAGACTCCGTGGCAGATTTGGATAGAAGGACCTGCCCACGTATTTGAGAACTTCACACATATGGGCCCCTTGGACGGCCGCGGAACCAGTCGTTAGCCCCCAACATCATGGACGCAAGATAACCAGGACCAGACCCATCAGATACTACCCAAGATTCCCTTTAGCAGTACTACATATTACTGTGCTGTTTAGAGATTCACTAATTAATATTTCTACGAAGTGGCTATCTCTTTGCCCCAGTATAATTCATATAACCATTCAATTAGGAAGTGCTAAGCGTATCAGTGTTCATTATTTAACAGGCGATACTAACTCTCGTAATCAACCATATGCCCTGATATTATTACCTAGAAGGAAACCCTAGTGATATCTGAAGGTTCGCCCACTGATTTGCGTTCTATGTATTTCTGAGACAAGAATATAAAACTTAGATCAGTACCCCCTGAGGTTACTAGAATTCCCGTGCTCTAAAATACGCGTGTCTAATCTAGTCTGTGAACTACTACTTGTGCACCAGAGCTACCAGTAATAAATCTAACAGTGAATATGAATCTATAAGTAACATTGATGGTCTTCGGTATATAAACCTGTGGAATCAAAGCCAGTGATCAGAAGATTAATACCTGAACGTTGGAAGTGGGAGACTAGGCTCCATCCAGATCCACTTATGCTAGTGTTGTTCAATTCTATTATATTGTCTTACACAAGTATTCTGCAGTGGTATATTAATAAACGTGATCATGTAACTTGCTACCATGTGTTTCTTTGTGTTCTCTATTCCTCATATCTTGTATTGTGCATGCAGCCTTATATACCCAGTCAATTAGAACTCACATTACCCAAGTTAAACCTGTAGAAAAACAGGGCATAACAATTATGATTATATCCTCAATTATAAGAAAGTAATCGATTACGATTACAATTACTTAGAAAACTGTAATTGATTACGATTACAGATTACTGTTAACGTAAGTACATCGGTTATGAACAATTTCATTACAACTGTTGCATTGTAAAAGTGAACTCCTATTGTTCAAACCAATATTACAGACTATACAGAGTGTTTTCTTACTGTTTATCGTACGTCTGAAGGTGTGGTTTGGTCTTCGTCGATCAACTGATTATGCGGGAGAGGGCGGGGGAAACTCGAGGTCGGGCTGTGTGGTTGGATGCTGTTTTTGTTGTCCTTGGTAGTTGTTGCTATTTCACTGGTGATGCGGTTGAGAGAGCTACCTGCTTTTTTAGTTGTTCTGGTTGCATGTTGAGCTACTTGGGTCGTCGATATCTGTGGTAGTGATGATCGAGTTGAGGATAGTGTTGTGTTGGTAGGGTGGTGGCACTGAGGAGGTGGCTGCCCGGCGGCCGTGGGTGTGTGTGTGAGCTTGAGGGGTGCCCGCTTTTTATAACAAATTTTACTGCTAGGCGCTATTGAAATGTCGGTGTCTGCCTTACTTGTTTGGTGGTGAGGTTTCTTCAATGTTGAACTAGGGCCTGGGTTGGTCTCTACATCTCCGCAGCTAATTAGAGTGTAGCACAGCAGGTGTTGTAGCGAGGTCGTGCCAGAGTACTTGCCAGCCTTTCCGATGTATGAAATTGACCAGGCAGGAATGGTGACAGAAATTTCCTTTGTATGTGTTTTCTGTGTGACGAGGTCCCTCAATGCTTGCTTATTGTTGACCTGGTACACTACCGGTCCCCTCTGCACCTGTATATCGGCACAGCCCCTCTGGATGTTGAGAATGATGAAACATAGGGAGAGAGCTATGCCCACCCCCTTCAATCCTCCTCCCGCCATACTGTAGGTGTCCCGTCACTTCCAATCCTCCTCCCGCCATACTGTAGGTGTCCCGTCACTTCCAATCCTCCTCCCGCCATACTGTAGGTGTCCCGTCACTTCCAATCCTCCTCCCGCCATACTGTAGGTGTCCCGTCACTTCCAATCCTCCTCCCGCCATACTGTAGGTGCCCCGTCACTTCCAATCCTCCTCCCGCCATACTGTAGGTGTCCCGTCACTTCCAATCCTCCTCCTGCCATACTGTAGGTGTCCCGTCACTTCCAATCCTCCTCCCGCCATACTGTAGGTGTCCCGTCACTTCCAATTCCTTATTTAAGTTAGAGAGGTGTACTAAATGCATTTATCACTGGTACACGAATAGAAGTAATCTGTTTCTATAGATTAGCTTAAATGAACACTTTGATGATTTTATCCTGAATAAGGGGTTGAAGGGACTTAGTATTTTGTCACTTTTTGAACTCTAACTTGTTTCTGCCTCGTCACTGGCATGGATTTAGGTATCTTTCTTCAATCTTTCTTTTCTTAGAAATGTAGAACACTAGCTGCTTGATGTCTTCTGATTCTCCGTAGGCCGTCCAGGTTGGCCGGTCGTGTGAGGTAATGTTACAGATGGGTTAAGGGGAGATTTCCACTTGAGGGACTTTTTTCTGGATCCCTTTCTCCCTCATGTTTAGCCCCATTGCTTTTGAAAGTTTCAGACGTTTGCCCCATTAGTTGGATTATTTTAAGAACGTTCGCCCCATTTCGTCAATTTTAGACCTTTCGTGCCATTTAGGTGTCTATTTTTTCCTGGCGAGCTAAAGCGAGCCTGTAATTTAAGAGGAATCGGCCTTCGGCCGGGACATTTTTCTGCCGAAAAATGTACACATTTATCTTGAAAGGGGGTCTAGGGGGTGTAATTTTAAGATTGATGGAAGTCTAGGGAACAAACTAAAAACCTCCCCTTAATGGGCGTGGGGTCTTAAACATGGCTCCGTAACTTGTAATGAAACAGTTGGGCACCATATCGGACTAACGTGAGTATTTGAGCCTATAGCTTTATCAATTATACTCGTCTATCTTGACCTTTATATTAACCGGTGATGAAGTTCTGTTAAGGTACTCTTGTAATGGGGTTTTTAATATTGTGCCTCAGTTATGACGAATTCACACAATATCGGACGAACGCAAGAAGAGTTTTAGTACTGCTCTTCTTGACTGTCTCTAACCGTTTTAAGAGGTTCAAAGAACTCCGGACGGTTTAACCTTTTAGTTGCAAAGTCTACTGGGATGCCACAGACAAAATGCACCTAGTACTTATGTTTGCAGAGTCCCCGTGAGGGTGTCTCGCTAAGCCCTTATAACACAAAAGATCGTTAGATATCAGATCTTCTGTGAGAAGTGGTAGTGTAACTTTTAATAGTAAAATGTTGAAGGTTAGGGGTGCCTGTGTCCTTCAACTTTTAACTAGAAAAAGTGTAACCTAGAGAAGGTGACTATATTAAGCACTGGGATGCCAGTAATAATAAAGTTCTTTCTATAGGGCACAATTACCGTACCTACAATATTAAAATAGAAGTGGAGGGATGCTTACACACTTCAAACTTTAACATTGGCGATACAGCCTACTAGAGGTCTCTATGTTAACTGATTGGGTTGCCACAATTAACAAAGATCCTATAATAGGATTTCTTATTCACAGACAGTATATGGACTTCGGGGTGCCGTGCATCCAGACTGATGGAGGGGTAAAAATAATGTTTCTCAAAGTGGGATGCCAAGAATCGAGAAGCCTTAGAATTGCTTAAATACTTTCAGATCTTACTTGGCCTAGTATGCACAATTACTGAGGGGTACCCATCCCCTGTGGAAAGATAGCAAGGGCGTGCGTGAGCACTTTCTATTAGGACAAGAAGTCCGTGTCCTAAGGGAGATGGACTTCATTTACTTTATGATATAACTCTACTATACTTGACGAGTTGATCAAGATGGTATGATATGTAGACGTTATCTAAGTCAAGGTTTTATTTGGCTTCATAGGTTACTGAGGGAGTCAGGGGGTTATGGATATAATTGGACTTTTGTTCAAGGTTTTGAGGATGTTTTGGCTTGACCTTGGAGCCTGAAAATTCCGGGGGAGGGGGGAATGATGAAGTACGGTTTCTCTGGCGTCGTTGGATATTATTTTTGCAAACAAGAACCTTTCACTGGTAATATTGAGAACAGGGGTAGGTGAGCATGTTAGGTTCTCCTTATAGAGTTGATACTGATAATTTCTTAGTTTCTATATATACGAGATAGACGTTTTTTACATGAGTTAGATGACGCCCGGGCATTGAGGTTATGTTGGTAGCCCTGGGGGTCAATGGGGGGGGGGGGGGAACGCGTACATGTAGCCTCTTTGACAGACGTTTTATAGGTTTGCAGACAAGGGTCTGTCGTCTGTAATATTGATCATAGGAATAGATGAGCATGTTAGGTTCTCTTTGTAGAATTAATACTGATAATTTCTAAGCTTCTATATATATAAAATAGAAGTTTTATATGAGTTAGATGACTCCCGGGCGTTGCGGTTGTGTTGGTAGCCCTGGGGGTCAAGTGGGGCACGCGGACACGTAGCTTTTCTGTCAGACGTTTTATAGGTTTGCAGACAAGGGTCTGTCGCTTTTAATATGGAGAACAGAGTTAGGTGATCATGCTAGATTTAACTTATTAGGGATAACACTGATAGTTTCTGAACTTATATATATATACACGAGGGATATCTACATGATTGTATGGGCCCTGGGCGGTGAGCTTGTGTTGGTAGCCCTGGGGGTCATTCTGTTATCTGAGAGGCTAAAAAGTTTGGTTGGTGACTGAAATGCACCAGGAACGAAATTCCCGGGAGCGAGATCCCCATCCCTAACGAGATCCCCAGGAACGAAGGGACCCGGCTCCGCAGGGGAGCAAAACTACCTTATCCACGAATTTGTTTTTTCTACTCCATTTACTTCCACACATGTTTATACGTCTTGTCAACAACGATCCTTCTAGCATACAAAACACATTATTTTACTTCGTGTCACTATGTGAGCCTTTGATGTTTTCCTTAGTAACAGCTCTGAGGAGTTACAGAGTGTTGAGGAAACGAAATATGTAATGATCATGTCAGTTCTTCTTGTATTGTGTATTCGGTGTAGGTATTTGATTAGGTAGGACCCATGTCACCCACACGTGTCATGTACGTATTATGTAACAATCATGTCCCCCAGTACTCATATTACGAAGGTGGTGATACTCGACATTTTTGATGTATTAAGTGTATATTTAATTATGTAACAACCATGCCCCACCATATTAATATGACGAAGGCTATAATGCCTTCCATGTGGATGTATTCATTGTGTATGTTTTTAATTATGGAAGCACCAGGCCATCCACACTTTCGTTATGCATGTCTGTGCTTAGGTAAGGGTCATACCTGGCAATATTGTTGTATTATTTCGTGTGCGTTTGACTACGGCCAAAACTAAATACAACCACCTCAGAGAGATGTTTGGCGACCTATGAACAACATAACTGTAAAACATGTAAACAAGTGCATAAGAATGTCCATGCAAACACATACACAAACGCAACACAATAGAAACAAATACAACCTCATCTCCCATACCAGTAAAACTTATAGGAAGGAAGACACCTATTTCTTTCTCCGCTTTATAAGTATATACATGTAGCCTCATGCCCAGTTATTGTATTGATTTATATATGCTTAACTATGACCAATCTGCGTACAACCATCTCAGAGAGAGATAAAGGGAAGACACCTATTATCTCTCTACATTACGAGAGTATAATTATGTATGTAGCCCCATGCCCAGTTGTTCCCTTCTAGTAACTAAGTGTGTATGTAGTTAAGCAAGAGTTATGTTCCACAATTCAGGTTGAAGAAGTTAAGATACACGACAAAATTGTTGTGCTACGAGGTATACATTTGACGACGACTGTATACACCCTTTTTGGACCCCCTGTACCTCCTAAACTTAAACTCGCCCCATCTAGCTTGTGGCATTTCCGGCTGTAACCAGATTAGCCTTTACACTCACGACCAAAATAGCAGAAGGTCGGGTTGCCTGACAACCCAGGACCCCCCCCTCATCTCTACGCTACAGGAAACCTCCCTCACAGGCTACTACCTACCCCATCCCGACCAAAAGTGGTAGATCCTAATTCTATCCAAATAAGAAGAAAGAAAATCTATAACTCCCTGTTTTCGCCTGAATCAAACTTTTCAAGATGCAAAATAGTGCAGGTATACTACAGGGGAGAGGCCACGTCAGGTCACGGAGGAACCCCCGCTTCCCCCCCCCCCCCCCCCCCCCCGGTCGACCCAGGAATAGCGACGTGCTCCGCCCCCTTGACCTCGAAGAGGGGCCCACAAGGGAGCTTTTGCCCAGCAACCAGCCACACACGTACACGGATATGTTAGATGTTTTTAATCACCATACCACATCATCCATGATACGTAGGATAAGAAAGGAACTATTCAGCCCACTCATCTTACCCCACCGCAGTACACGGCTGCCTCAAAAGTAAAGTAACTTACTTTATAAGTGAAGACAACAACCCTGGTACACAAAACAGGACTTAGGTAATTTGAACATATTAGATAAAGATTTCCATGGGTACGGGGTCTCCACTACGGACACACGTGATGGTATTGTGGCAGGTCACCCCCAGGGGGAGTTGCAATAATGTGGAGATCGTGCCTAGATAGTGTAATTAAAACCATTGAGACAAATTTAAGCTGGTGTGCGGGAATACAGCTGGAAGTGGGACACAGAAAATTTGCAATATTTTGTGTTTACTTACCGTATCAGTGTGCAGAAAATGAAGAACTTTATTTGGAAAAGTAAGGGGAGCTTGGTGGCCTAATTTCTGAATTAGAGATAACATAAGAACATAAGAACATAAGAAAATGGGAGTCTGCAGAAAGCCGATTGGCCTAAGCAAGGCAGATCCCTGTCCCACACAACCCCAATTCAATTACAAAGCCCAATTATAGGCTTCACACTCTAATACCCTGATGATCATCTTACCAAAAACGGTTAGAGATTAACGCAGGATTATGGGGGTCTGCAGAGCGCTGATTGGCCCAACCCGGCTGATCCCCCTTCACACCCAACCCTTCTCGTCCATATGCTTATCAAATTTTATCTTAAAGCTCCCTACAGTTTTAGATCCCACTATAGCACTTGGTAGTCCATTCCACCCATCTACAACTCTGTTACCAAACCAATACTTGCCTATATCTTTTCTGAAACGAAATTTATCTAATTTGAAACCATTGGTACGAGTTCTTTCGCTATCACTGAGCTTTATTACATTTGCCATGTCCCCTTTGTTAATCCCACTAACCCACTTGAACACCTCTATCATATCCCCTCTAACTCTGCGTCTCTCTAACGAATGTAAACCTAATTTCTTCAACCTTTCTTCATACGAAAGATTTCTAATATTATGGATCATTTTTGTCATTCTACGCTGTACTCTCTCCAATGAATCTATGTCCATTCTGTAATAAGGACACCAAAATTGGACAGCATAATCCATATGGGGTCTCACTAATGACAAGTAAAGTTTTAAGATAACATCAGCAGTTCTGTTACTCACACTCCTAGAGATGAACCCGAGAATCCTGTTTGCCTTATTACGAACGCTTATACACTGTTTTCTAGGCTTCAAATCAAATCATTGCTAACGTGTTACTCAGTGGTAGGTGGATTGGAATGCTACCCCTCACGAGTTGGGTGGTTCCATGTTTGCTAAACATATGTTAAGGTTTTGTGAGGAGCATGGTTTAATTTTGTCCTCCAAAAACCTGCTTCCAGAAAATAGCTATACATATGTTAGTGAAGCATGGGAGACCAGGTCGTGGCTTGATCATGCAATCTCTAGCTCTGACTTTCATGACTCTATCTCAGAAATGGCCATAAGATACGACATTACTGATGACGACCACATACCTATAGAATTAACAATCCAAATTAATAAAGCACCGGAAATAACAGAAACTAGCAATAGCATCAAGGCAAAAGTTCCATGGAATGTAATCTCAAATGAAGAGTGCCAAATGTACTGTGATAAAACCAAAGACTTATTAAATTGGGTGCAACATGATGGTAATGGTGTAGCACAATGCAGGGATCCAAAATGTAGTGATGCACAACACAGAAAGGACATTATTAAATTTTACAATAGTATAATAGATTCTTTATCAAAAGTGGGGGAAAGTATTTTTAATAGCCGTAAATATAAGTCCTCATTCAATAAGCCAGGTTGGCAAGACTATGTGGCTGACCTGTATCAGGCCTCCAGAGATGCTAGGTCTCATTGGCTTGAAGTAGGTCAGCCCAGACAGGGGCCTATATTTGAACTTCACAAAAGAGCAAAGGCTAGGACCAAATATGCCATTAGATTTATTAAGCAAAATGAAAACCAATTAAGGAAGGAAGCCCTTGCAAAGAGTCTGGCAGAAAAGGATACTAACTGTTTTTTGAAGGACATCAGATCCATGCAAAATTGTAACACACCATTACCTGTCAGTGTTGAGGGGGTTACGGGTGAAGAGAACATTGCTGACTTATGGAAAACTCATTTTAAGGAACTACTTAACAGTGTAAACCAAAGGTCTACTAATGGTGCAATTCAATATGTGAAAGATAGTAATTATGAAGACATTAAAGTGACTGAAAGTGATCTTGAGAATGCCATAAGAAAACTTAACCTAAACAAAGCTTGTGGGCTGGATGGTATATATGCAGAACATCTTAAATATGCAGATAAGTTGTTAATAGATAAACTTAGTTCTTGCATCACCAGTCTATTTACGCATGGTGTCCTGCCGGAGTCTATGATATCCGTAATACGTGTTCCTGTCATTAAAGATAAATCAGGTAAAATTACAGCTAAAGACAACTACCGCCCAGTAGCACTTGCTAGTGTGGTGAGTAAGGTAGTTGAAATGATATTGCTAGAAAAAATGTCTGCATATATTGTCACCAGCAGCAATCAGTTTGGCTTTAAGAAAAATCACGGCACAGACCAATGCATATATGTGCTAAAAGAAGTGATTGATACATACAACAAACTAAATAGCTCAATTTTCTCTTGTTTTCTTGATGCAAGTAAGGCTTTTGATAGGGTGTGTCACAAAACCTTATTTGAAAAATTAGTTAACAGGGGAGTGCCTAGCTATATTGTTAGGATACTTATTTTCTGGTATGCTAATCAAAAAATGTGTGTAAGATGGGGCAACATCCTGTCAGGCTCTTTCGCCGTAACCAATGGTGTTAGGCAGGGGGGGATATAGTTTCCCTATCTTTTCAACGTCTACATGGATGATCTTAGTCTGGAGCTGAACAAGACTCGCACTGGGTGCTGTATTGGCAGCACCATTGTAAATCATCTCATGTATGCTGATGACCTAGCCTTAATCGCGCCCTCTGGAGCAGGACTGGATAAATTATTAAGAGTATGTGAAAAATTTGGAATCGAACATTCAGTCAAATTTAATCCTATAAAGAGCAATATCATAATATTTAAATCTAACCTTCTATTGAAATCAAAGCTACCTAAATTCCATTTGTATGAAGAAATTATAGAAGAAGTAAGTAAAGTAAAGTATCTAGGACACTATATTTCAAGTGATCGCTCAGATGATGAGGATATGGGTCGTCAGCAAAGGCAACTTTACATGCAGGGAAATTCAATATTAAGACAATTTCATATGTGCACATGGGATACAAAAATAACATTGTTCAACTCCTACTGCTCACCAATGTATACAGCACAACTATGGTGGAACTATAAGAAAATGACAGTGAATAGACTAAGTATCTCATATCACAATATCATGAAAATGTTTCTGGGGCTCTCAAAATATGAGAGTACAAGTACGCTATGTGCCTATATGAACTTACACTGTTACCAATCACTCATTAGAAAGCTAACATATAAATTCATTCAGCGCCTTAACACTTCTGAGAACAGTATCATTAAAATGCTACAAACTCCAAGCATAGTGTACACCTCTAGGATCCAGGCACACTGGTGGAAGTTGCTCTATATTTAACCTTAAGTAATGATTTCAGGTCTGCTTCTCTACAGAATTAGCATACCGGTACTGAACCTCATAGTGCAGTACAGTACCGGTATTCCTATACTGTACTGTAGCAACATACTGTACCGGAAGCTAAATGATGTGAGGCATGGTACTGTACACAATTAGGACAGTGGTTTTGGTAACACAGTAGTTTGATGACCACTGTTTTTGGTTGAGGCAGTGCTGTGAACTACATGATAGCAAGCTGGGTATTATTTAATTTATTTTTATTTTATGTAGCCTATGTACAGTAGCTTATATATATTTATGTTACTGTAAGGTATATATGGACCCCAGTATGGTCCCCTCTGTACTGTGTGAGTCTGAAATAAAGTATTATTATTATTATTATTAACCCAGCTGGCCGTAACGAGCAAAGCGTCCTGCCCCTTGACCTCGAAAGCAACCCAGTGAAGGACCTCTTGCCAACAACACTTCCATCACATGCCCTTATATGTTAGATGTGCAAGTTACCCATACTATATAATCCAGGACACGGGAAATAAGGAACGAATTACCCAGGCAATGAATCCTCAGCCACCACCATGCACAGCTGCCTCCAAAAATAAAGTGAACCACTTACAAGCCTAGACAACATCCCAGCTCCAACTTCCTCCACACCTCAGCAAGCTTGCCAGCTCGAAGTCCTGTTATCTCCACAACTAAGAAATGTTACATCTACTATTTCCATTACCCAATTAAGTAAGCCCTCCAATAAAGCACCATATGTAAAGCTAAACCTTACATCTCCCATTCCTAGAACCCTCCGATAACAGTAAATCAACCAGCCTGCAGCCTCGACATCACCTGCCAGCCCTTCTATATAAACCCTGGGAGGAGGAGAACTAAGTAAGTAGAAATATCGCTTCTGTACGATCGGCAACCCGCTCTGACTGAATACTATTTTATACCCCCACTAAAGACTAGTTACTGACGAACGGCACCCTGGAGTCTGTGATACTATCAGTGATATACCGGTATATATATAAACTGTTTTTAGATCTTTATTAATCGTGGCAACCCATTGGTTAATATCGAGACCTTAAATAATATATATATAAATACAAGTAAATGTATTAAAAACTCATTGCTGGTATGGCCTCTTCCACTCGAGTTTCTAATCATTTATATAAGAACATAAGAACATAAGAAAATGGGAGTCTGCAAAAAGCCGATCGGCCCATACAAGGCAGATCCCTGTCACACCCAACCCCAATTACTAGGCCCAACTCACTAATGCCTTGAGTACTGACCCACCAAAACGGTCAGAGATTAACACAAGATTACGGGGTCTGCTGAGCGCCGATTGGCCCACACCTGATAGAGCCCCCTCACACCCAACCCATCTCGTCCATATGCCTATCTAATTTTATCTTAAAGCTCCCTATCGTTCTTGATCCCACTATATCACTCGGTAGCCTATTCCACCCATCTACAACTCTGTTACCAAACCAATATTTGCCTATATCTTTTCTGAAACTAAATTTATCTAATTTGAAACCATTTGTTCGAGTTCTTTCGCTATCACTGAGCTTCAGTACATTTTTCATGTCTCCTTTATTTGTCCCACTAACCCACTTGAACACTTCTATCATATCCCCTCTAACTCTGCGTCTTTCTAACGAATGTAAGCCTAATTTTTTCAACCTTTCTTCATATGGTAGATTTCTAATAGTATGTCTTCGTGGTGCAATGCATAAGGTGTTGATATTCGGTGTGAGCGTCCTGGGTTCGAATCCACGGACTGCCACATGTGTTTGTAATATTTCATTAATCGATTTTAGGAGTAGAGTTGGTTGTTGGATAGAACATAATAATTATAAGAACATAAGAACATAAGAAAATGGGAGTCTGCAGAAAGCCAATTGGCCTAAGCAAGGCAGATCCCTGTCCCACACAACCCCAATTTCAAAGCCCAATTATAGGCTCAACACTCTAATACCCTGAGGATCATCTTACCAAAACGGATTACGGGGGTCTGCAGAGCGCTGATTAGCCCAACCCGGCTGATCCCCCTTCACACCCAACCCTTCTCGTCCATATGCTTATCCAATTTTATCTTAAAGCTCCCTACCGTTTTTAATCCCACTATAGCACTTGGTAGTCCATTCCACCCATCTACAACTCTGTTACCAAACCAATATTTGCCTATATCTTTTCTGAAACGAAATTTATCTAATTTGAAACCATTGGTACGAGTTCTTTCGCTATCACTGAGCTTTAGTACATTTTTCATGTCCCCTTTGTTAATCCCACTAACCCACTTGAACACCTCTATCATATCCCCTCTAACTCTGCGTCTCTCTAACGAATGTAAACCTAATTTCTTCAACCTTTCTTCATACGGAAGATTTCTAATATTATGGATCATTTTTGT
This sequence comes from Paralithodes platypus, assembly GCA_032716605.1. Taxonomy (NCBI): domain Eukaryota; kingdom Metazoa; phylum Arthropoda; class Malacostraca; order Decapoda; family Lithodidae; genus Paralithodes; species Paralithodes platypus. The sequence goes on along the minus strand of CM064564.1, from coordinate 32,069,204 downwards.
CATTCTACGCTGAACTCTCTCCAATGAATCTGTCCATTCTGTAATAAGGACACCAAAATTGGACAGCATAATCCATATGGGGTCTCACTAATGACAAGTAAAGTTTTAAGATAACATCAGCAGTTCTGTTACTCACACTCCTAGAGATGAACCCGAGAATCCTGTTTGCCTTATTACGAACGCTTATACACTGTTTTCTAGGCTTCAAATCATTGCTAACAAACACACCTAGATCTTTCTCGCAGTCTGAATTTTCTAATTCTAAATTAGCTAGTTTATATTTAACATTTGTTTGCATCTTCCCTATCTTTAATACCTTGCATTTCTCAATGTTAAACTTCATCTGCCAATTTACTGACCATTCATGTAAGGTATCTAGATCCCTTTGGAGGCACTCTATATCGCTATCTGAATCAATTGATCTCCCCATTTTAGTATCGTCTGCGAATTTACTTATCCTACTAGTTATACCTAAATCTAGGTCATTTATGTATATAAGAAACAACAGGGGACCTAATACCGATCCCTGGGGGACACCACTTTTGACTGCTCACCACTCTGACTTGGTACCATTTATGCTGACTCTCTGTTTCCTACCAATTAGCCATGACCTAATCCATCCCAACAACGACCCTCCTATTCCATGTGCCTCAACCTTTCTCATCAATCTCTCATGAGGGACTCTGTCGAAAGCTTTACTGAAATCTAAATATAATATCATATGACTTGTCACTATCTACTGCTTCATATACCTCTGAGAAAAAGCTAAGCAAATTAGTAAGGCAAGAACGTCCCTGAGTGAATCCATGCTGAGAAGAATTTATTAAGTTAAATTTTACTAAGTGGCTTCTAATTTTCCTAGCAATAATAGACTCTAGCAACTTTCCTATGATTGATGTGAGACTAATGGGACGGTAATTGGATGCTATCGATTTATCACCTTTTTTGAAGATCGGAACTACATTTGCAATCTTCCAAGCTTCTGGAACTAAACCTGTTTCTAATGACTTGTTAAATAAAAATGCTAATGGGCTACTTAACTCATCTCTGCATTATTTTAATACTCTAGCATATACCTCGTCAGGACCAGGCGATTTTTGAAGTTTCAGTCCGTCAATTTCCTTAAGCACATCATTTCTACTTATACTAACTGTACTTAACATATTTTCTATACTATCACTATATACCATATTGACTTCTGGAATCTGTGCCAAATTTTCATAAGTGAAAACGGAAAGAAACTGACTATTTAATGTACTGCACATTTCTAAATTATTTTCTGTTATTTCTCCTATTGAAGTTTTTAGGGGGCCTATTACATCTCTAACTTTAGATTTATATAGTTGGTAAAAATCTCTAGGGTTATTTTTTGAGTCACTGGCTATCCTTATTTCATAATTTCTTTATGATACAGTTCTGATGAGTGATAATGAATGGGAGTTGCAGGGTCTGGTAAATGAGTTTGGAACAGTGTGCGAAAAACGGAATTTGAAGGTAAATACGGGGAAGAGCAAGGTTATGGTCTTCGAAAGGGGTGAAGTCACAGAGTGTGAGGTGAAGCTGAACGGTCAGGCTATGGAGATCGTCAACTCTTTTAAGTATCTGGGCAGTGTGTTGAGTAAAGATGGGACTATGGATGAAGAGGTGCGGGAGAGGGTACAACAGGGGAAGAGGGTTGTAGGAACGCTAAAAGCAGTAACAAGAAATAGGGTGGTCAGTATGGAAGTGAAGAAGTCCTTGCATGACAGTGTGGTAATCCCGACACTGACTTATGGAAGCGAAGCATGGACGTTGGTTGAGAGACTCAGACCAAGAGTGAGAGCAGTGGAAATGAATTACTTAAGGAGTGCGTGCGGAGTTACATGGAGGGATAGACAGACTAATGAGGAAGTAAGAAGGAGGTGGTGTGGAGGTAGATGTGCTGGAAAGTGTGAAAAGGAACAACTTGAGATGGTTCGGCCATATGGAACGTATGGAAAGCGAGAGAATGACTAAGAGGGTGTATGAGAGCGAGGTGGAGGGACAGAGGGGGAGAGGTAGACCGAATATGAGGTGGAAGGATGGAGTGAGGAAGTACATGAACGAAGGTGGTGCTGGTTGGGGGGAGGGGCGTCGACTGACTGGGGACAGAGGTGCATGGGGGCGGTTCGTTCGTGGCCACCCCTTCGGGGATCACGGCGTCAGGCAATAGATAGATAGATAGAAAATTTCTTTTTTCTTTCCTGATTTCCTTTTTGACCTGTCTTGATAGAGTCTGATAGTATATATGTAAATGATTTTCGCCTTTCTTTATTTTTCGATATATTCCTTTCTTTTTTCCTATAAGATATATTAGCTTATTAGTCATCCATTTTGGTTGGTTCTGCGTCGATCTAAATCTTCTTTTAGGGATATATTTATTTTGAGCATTGTGGAGTGAAGCAATAAACTGGTTATATGTACGTGGCAAGTTTAACTCTGGCATATCCTGACTTAATTGCTTAACAATAGGGTCCACCCTTAAGTCTCTTCTTAGCCCACCATAATCGGCTTTTCTGAAATCTGGGATAAGTGTCGTATTCTCTTTAGCATTCCCTGTCCATTGTATATTAAAATAAATAGATTTATGATCGCTATTTCCTAGGTGGTCACCAATCTCTACATTATTTATCATATGTTCATTGTTACTGAAAACTAAATCAAGAATATTAATACCTCTAGTCGGCGTATCTATGAATTGAAATAAAAAACTATCTTGTACTACCTCAATAAACTCTACTGAATCGGAGTCGCCTACTTGGTGCTGCCAATCAATGTTCGGAAAATTAAAATCCCCCATAATGCACACATTGCTAAACCTTGATGCTATTTTAATTTCCTCCCATAACGATGTTCCGCCATTTCTACTCATATTAGGCGGTCTATATATAACTCCAATAACTATGGTCTCACTACCTTCGTTAACCTCTACCCAAACACTTTCATTATCATTATTTAGTCTAATACCTGATTTAATACAGCTTTTTAATGTACTCCTGACAAACACTGCTATATCCCCGCCCCTCCTTCTTGTTCGGTCATATTTAAACAAACTATATCCTGGAATATCAAATTCTGCTAAAAAATGCCTAGATTCTGTATTAATCCACGTTTCAGTTAGCGCTATTATGTCTATATTTTCTGTGCTAACGAGTGCTCTAAGTTCGTTCATTTTGTTACATAAACTCCTACAATTTGTATAATATTCCCTCAACCTATTACTTTTATTTGCAACTAATTTTCTATTGTGTTTAGCTAACTTATTATTTCCTGTTGAACTACTAGCTCTAGACGGAAATTCTACTCTATCAGTATTCTCATCTTTACTATCAGTTACATGTGTAGTGTTATCGATACTACTATTACACATCACTATATCCACACTATCTTGACTGATTATTTCTATTTTACTCACTGGTTTGTCACATGAAGTACCTGCTCCATATAGAGACAGTATTTTACTTACACACCCAGGTTTTTTTAACGAAACCCCGCAACAATCTTGTCGAGTGAGCTGGCCAAGGTCGAAACTCCTAGTCGAGAGAGATGTACTCCATCCTGGGCATACAGTTCATCCTTACCATAAAAGAGGGACCAGTTATCCAGGAATGGAATAGTATTTGCCTTACAATACTTCTCCAGCCGGCTATTTACACCAATAGCCCTGGAGGACCATTCCTTCCTTACCCCTCTTCTTGGCAGGATACTGTTGACCACAGCAACTCCACTCTTTTCCTTGATCCTCTCCAACATTTGCTGATACTTGGAGAGCAACTCCTCAGTCCTGCATCTCCATATATCGTTGCTCCCTGCATTGAGGAAGATGATGGGGTCCTCCCCACTCACTTCCAGGACAGCATCTATCTTCTCAGCCACCCTCCCGACTCCGGCACCAGGCACGCAGACAACTTTACCAACCTGAGTGTTTGTTGCCCTGCCAAGGTATCTAACCAATGAACACAGACTTAGCTTTTTCCTTTTGTCGGCGTGTAGCAGCAGTTGTTGCAGCAACAGCAGCAGACTCCCACCCCCTCCCCTCTCACTGCCTCGATGATCGCCACTTCCTCGCCATCACTCTCATCAGCCAAGGTGCTGAAGTTGTTGTGGGTCTTGAGTGGCTGCCTTTTCAGCTTGCAGACCGTTGCACTAGTTGACACCACTTTCCAAGGGGCTTCACGATCCCTGGGAACACTTCCGGTAGCCTCACACTTCTTCTCTGCCATAGCTAGTCTCAAGGCCAAATTTTCATCTTTGAGACACTGAATCTCCTGCTCCACACTCTGCAGTCTTTCTTGCAAAGCAAGACAAAGCTGGAGAGTATGGGAGGAGACAGCAGACTCATCAACAACAGCCATCACTAAGAAAGTTCACTAGGACCTCACTAAGGGTAAACCGGTACACTAGCGGTCACTGGGGACGTCCGCACTGGTCAAGGGTCAAAGGGCAACTGGATAAAGTTATATTATGAATCATTTTTGTCATTCTTTGCTGTACTCTCTCCAACGAATCTATGTCCATTCTGTAATAAGGACACCAAAATTGGACAGCATAATCCATATGAGGTCTCACTAATGACAAGTAAAGTTTCAAGATAACATCGGCAGTTCTGTTACTCACACTCCTTGAGATGAACCCTAGAATCCTGTTTGCCTTGTTACGTACGCTTATACACTGTTTTCTAGGTTTCAAATCGTTGCTAACAAACACACCCAAATCTTTCTCGCAGTCTGAGTTTTCTAATTCAGCATTAGCTAGTTTATATTTTGCATTAGTATTAGTCTTCCCTATCTTTAATACCTTGCATTTGTCAATGTTAAAATTAATCTGCCAATTTACTGACCATTCGTGTAAGGTATCTAGATCCCTTTGGAGGCACTCTATGTCGCTATCTGAATCTATTGGTCTCCCTATTTTGGTATCGTCTGCGAATTTACTTATCCTACAAGTTATACCTAAATCAAGGTCATTTATGTATATAATAAATAACAGAGGACCCAATACAGATCCCTGGGGGACACCACTCTTGACTGATCCCCACTCTGACTTAGTACCATTTATGCTGACTCTCTGCTTCCTACCAATTAGCCATGACCTAATCCATCCCAACAACGACCCACCTATTCCATGCGCCTCAACTTTTTTCATCAATCTCTCATGAGGGACTCTGTCGAAAGCTTTACTGAAATCTAAATATATTATATCATATGACTTGTCATTATCTACTGCTTCATACACCTCTGAGAACAAAATAAGCAAATTTGTAAGGCAAGAACGTACCTGAGTGAATCCATGCTGAGAAGAATTTATTAAATTAAATGTTTCTAAGTGGTTTCTAATTTTACTAGCAATAATTGACTCTAGTAGCTTTCCTATGATTGATGTTAGACTATTGGGACGGTAATTGGATGCTATTGATTTATCACCTGTTTTGAAGATCGGAACTACATTTGCAATCTTCCAAGCTTCTGGAACTAAACCGGTTTCTAATGACTTGTTAAATAAAAATGTTAATGGGTAACTTAACTCATCTATATAGTGCAACAAGAACTACATACCGTCATACGTATAACTAATTATTTCTGGCCACCCAGAATTTAATATAGTTATCCATATTGGTGTCTCCTCTAACCTAATGAGAATATTGAAAGACGAAGGCAACCCTACCTTTCAGTACACTTATTATCTTATATTAGCTGGCACTTAAACTCACAAAGATCTAGGATTTGTGACTAAAAGGTTAAACACCGCCCAAGTTCTTTAACATAAGAACATAAGAAAATGGGAGTCTACAGAAAGCCGATTGGCCTACACAAGGCAGATCCCTGTCACACCCAACCCTAATTATAAGCCCAGCTTAAAAACACCATTAGGACTTACCTCACCGAAACGGTCAGAGGTCAGAAAAACGGGGATCTGCAGATCCCCACACCTGGGCCACACCTGACAGATCACCCTCACACCCAACCCATCTCGTCCATATGCCTATCTAATTGTATCTTAAAGCTCCCTATCGTTCTTGATCCCACTATAGCACTTGGTAGCCTATTCCACCTATCTACAACTCTGTTACCAAACCAATATTTGCCTATATCTTTCTTGAAACGAAATTTATCTAATTTGAAACCATTTGTACGAGTTCTTTCGCTATCACTGAGCTTTAGTACATTTTTCATATCCCCTTTATTAATCCCACTAACCCACTTGAATACCTCTATCATGTCCCCTCTAACTCTGCGTCTCTCTAACGAATGTAAGCCTAATTTCTTCAACCTTTCTTTATACGGAAGATTTCTATTATTATGGATAATTTTTGTCATTCTACGTTGTACTCTCTCCAATGAATCTATGTCCATTCTGTAGTAGGGACACCAAAATTGAACAGCACAATCCATATGGGGTCTCACGAATGACAAGTAAAGTTTTAAGATAACATCAGCAGTTCTGTTACTCATACTCCTAGAGATGAACCTGAGAGTCCTGTTTGCCTTGTTTCGAACGCTTATACACTGTTTTCTAGGCTTCAAATCATTGCTAACAAACACACCTAGATCTTTCTCACAATTCGAGTTTTCTAATTCCATATTAGCTAGTTTATATTTAACATTTGTGTGCATCTTCCCTATCTTTAATACCTTGCATTTGTCAATGTTAAACTTCATCTGCCAATTTACTGACCATTCGTGTAAGGTATCTAGATCCCTTTGGAGGCACTCTATATCTCTATCTGAATCAATTTTTCTCCCCATTTTGGTATCGTCTGCAAATTTACTTATCCTACTAGTTATACCTAAATCAAGGTCATTTATGTATATAACAAACAACAGAGGACCTAATACAGATCCATGGGGGACACCACTTTTGACTGCTCCCCATTCTGACTTAGTACCATTTATGCTGACTCTCTGCTTCCTACCAATTAGCCATAAGAACTAACTTTAGAATACTTTGAACCTCTTTAAAAGATTAGAGACTGTCAAGAAGAGTTACTTGTATTGACTCCCCTTGCGTTCGTTCGATGTTTTGTTAATCCGGCCCTGCCTGAAACATAACATTTAAAATCCAAGCCCCAAGAGTACAAAGGAGTACAAAGGAGTACAAAGGAAATCAAGCAACAACATATCTAGTGACCCTTCTAGGTTGCTTGTCCTCCAAGACACTGAGGATCAAGTGTCCAAACAGTGGTTTAGAGTGGGTAAGGGAACATTGGAAAGGGAATTACTGCCCTGGAACTAATGTCCGTGGCAGGATTAGGAAGTTAGTAGAGGACAGAAGGGTTAGTAACTGAGGGGGGGATAAAATAAAGTTATTCATTTACAAACGCAGTCAGTCGCGGGTTTGATGAGAGATATTTGTCTAGGCGGAGTTTAAATGAATCAACGGTGATGCAGTCTATAACGTTTCGGGGAAGCCCATTCCACAAGTTGACAACTCGATTGAAGAAGAAATTCTTAGATTCGTGCGAGTTAAAAGATTTACCAATAATTTTGCAACCGTTTCCCCGCGTGTAATTAGATTGGTCGATAGTGAAGTACTTACTACAGTTTATATTGTCGATGCCTTTGATGATTTTTGAACACTTGAATTAAGTCACCTCTTAATCTGCGCTAGGTTAAAGGAAATAGATTTAATTCTCTAAGACGCTCTTCATATGGTTTGTTCTTTAGGCTAGGTATCATTTTGGTAACTCTACGTTGAACTCGTTCTAGCTTGTTTATATCTTTTTGGTAATAAGGGCACCAGGATTGAACGCAGTATTCCAGAAGAAGGCGGACTAAGGAATTGTAAAGGGTTAGGATAACTTCTTTGGATTTATGCTCAAATGACCTGCCTATAAAGTCAATTATTTTGTTTGCCTTCTTAACAACTTCTGAACATTGTTGACTCGGTTTTAGGTTACTCGATATTGTTACTCCCAGATCGGTTTCTCTATTTACATTCTTAAGCTGAGTGCCATTCATCGAATAGTTTGCTTTCTCATTTAGGTATCAGACATGTAGTACTTTACATTTATCCGCATTGAAACTCATTTGCCAAATTTGGGCCCAACAGGACAATTTATCTAGATTGTGTTGCATATCGTCAACTTGTTCTTTTGAGAGTACGCTATTTGCAATTTTTGTATCGTCAGCAAATTTTGAGATTGTACAGGTGAGACCCTCATCTATGTCGTTGATGTAAATTAGAAAGAGAATTGGTCCTAGTACCGATCCCTGGGGTACCCAGCTACTTACATTGGTCCATTTAGATGCCTTACCGTTGATGACTACCCTTTGCTTTCTGTTGCTGAGCCAATTTTCTATCCCTTTCAACACACCGTCTTGTATTCCATGCGCTTTTAGTTTTAGCAGTAAACGTTGGTGGGGAACTTTGTCAAAGGCCTTTTGAAAATCAAGGTATATAATATCTACAGCTTTACTCTCATCGTAGAGGTTGAGGATATCGTGGAAGAAGTCTAAGAGGTTTGTTAAACAGGAAAGTTTTTTACGAAAGCCGTGTTGAGTATCTTTAAGTATGTTATTTTCCTCTAAGTGATTTACGAGTCTGTCTCGTATGACCGTTTCTAGCATTTTACATACAACTGAGGTTAAGCTAATTGGACGATAGTTAATGGGTAGGGATTTGCTGCCTTTTTTGAATACCGGTGTTACGTTGGCTAGCTTCCACTTACCAGGCATAGTTCCAGACTGCAAGGATTTATTGAATAGTAATGTCAGTGGTTTGGAGAGCTCATCCTTAGCTTCCTTTAGAATTCTAGGCGAGATTGTATCAGGTCCTGGCGTTTTATTTACCTTGAGTTTATCTAAACAATTCAATACTTCTCTCTCTGTAACGGTGATATTGCTTAGAACATCTGAATTATCAATCTGAATCGGCGATGGTGTAGGGATATCACTGAGGTGTTCTGTTGTAAAAACTGATGCAAAGATGGTATTGAGGGCATTACTCATTTGTACTTCGTCTTTGGTGTATTCTCCATTTTCATCGACTAACGGTCCAACAGTTGAAGTAACTACTTTTTTCTTTCTGATATAACTATAGAATTCTTTCGGGTTTGTTTTACTTTGATTCACAATATGTAACTCTAAGGTCTTTTTACTTTGCTTAATTAACTTTTTGGCTTTGCGTCGTAGCTCTACAAATTTCACCCGTTCTTCGTCATTTTGTGAGAATTTTAATCTATCATTAGCAAATTTTTTAGCAAGCAGGCACTTTGGAATATCTTTATTCCACCATTTGGGCTTATTATTATGGCCTGGACGCCGTATTTTGGATGGTATGCAGTCTTGCACTGCTTTTAGGTAAGTGGTTTCGAATAACTTCCAAGATGTATTTATGTCGTTATTGTTAATTAAAAAGCTCCAGTCAGTTTCTTTAAACATAGCTCTAAGTTTATGGAAGTTTGCTTTCTTGAAATTAGGGACTTTTTCGATGCTACTATTTGGTTCGTTACTAGTAAACTTTAAAGTGAAAGTTATCGTACGATGGTCGCTGTTACTGAATTAATCACCAACATTCAAATTCTCTATCAATTCTTCTTTTGTTGCAAGTACAATGTCAAGAACGTTATTACCACGGGTCGGCGTTCGAACAAATTGATAAAGCGAACTCTCTTGCAAGTTCGTATACAAGTCATGTCCGGAGTGTGAAGTAAGAGTATCGCCCCACTTGGTCACAGGTAAATTAAAGTCGCCAAAAATTACGGTATCTTGTGAGTTACTTACATCTGCAATTTGTTCGTAAATTTCTCGGTCAGTTTGCACTGATTGAGCTGGAGGTCTGTATATTAACGCAAGTATTATTTTTGTACCTTTATTATTCTTTATTAGCACAAAAGATGTGTCGACGTTCACAATTTGAGGTTTTGACACGAGGGTCGGGTTAAGACTTTCTTTGATATAAAATAGAACGCCACCTCCATTTTTATTTATTCGGCTGTTCTCAAACATTACATAACCGGACAGTGAATACTCTGCTAAAAAGTCTCTATCTTCTGTATTGAGCCAAGATTCTGTTATGCCAATCACATCATAATTTTCTGTAAACACTAGTTCCTCTAAATCTGAAAATGTATTGCGTATGCTACGAGCGTTTGCATAGAAAACCTTTAAAGTTGCGGTTTTAGAACTCACAGAACGTTCTTTCATTGAATTTTTAGTTCTGGTCGGATCTACATTTACATTCATGGCTGTCCTCGGTCCTCGGTCGTTATCCCTGGCGGTTTTGAATTTGGGTCGTGTTGGTGGAGCTTTATCCAAATTCGCGGTTCTTGACGGATTAGTATATAATTCCTTTGTAGGTTGCCGTCCTCGCTGTCTTCGGTCCTCCTTCCTGGTTGTCCTGTGGTGAGTCGATTTCTTCTCCGAAAATCCTTCACCGCATCGTTGAGAAGACGCCCAAAACGTGCTGCTCCCACCTGGTTCAGATGAACTTCATCGTCCGAAAACAAATAGTCATCGTAGTAGAAATTGTCCCAGGTGTCGACGAATCCCACGTTCTCCTTCCTGCAGAGGTTTGCTAGACAACGATTTGTGCTGGTGGGTATGTTGTAAAATCGGCTCTCTACACCGAGCCGGGGGACGATTCCTGAGACGATGATCCTTGATGACTTCTCCTTAAACGACTTGATCAGCTGCTGGTACTTTAAAAGCAAATCTTCCGACCGGGTTCGCTGTACATCGTTGGATCCAACGTGGATGACGTACATTGTATTAGCAGGGGCCAGCTTTGATACTTCGTCAACTGCAGCAACTACGTCGTCCACACCACCACCAGGGATACAAAAACGCTTCCTGGTCTTAGGTGCCCTGGCGCAAAACTCTGTGAGCTGACCACGTATCATCGAGTCTCCCACGAGCCGGACTTCTTCTATTTCCTCTTTGTCATCTGAGTCTGTGAGTATCTTGAAACGGTTTTGACACTCGGTAATCGGTATGTGTTTCCTGGTCTTGGGGCAAACGTTGTTCCTCACGTCACGGAAGTTGTCTTGAGGGGGAAGAGAGTTACTATTTGTATCTTGAGTATCGGAAACATCAGCTGAAGTGGCTACTGTAGGCGTTGAATTGTTGGCAGTTGACGTTGGGGCGTTGGTGGCTGCTGGACGGAACTTCATCACCGGTTAATATACAGGTCAGAATAGTCAAGTATTTGTTCGAAAGCTACATGCCTAGAATACTTGCGTTAGTTCGATGTGGTGACCAACTGTACTCCTCATAGTTATGGAACCACATTTAAGACCCAAAGCCCATTAACCCAACTGTAACTTCTTCACACGACTGGACACCCTGGACGGCCCACGGAGCAGCCGAGGAGCCCTCAACGACAGCGCATCAAGACACTAAGAAGATAACTCAACAGTGCATTATTAATTATTTTTTGTATCAGTGTGGAGATAGTGTACTATATGATCGATTGTTCACCTGTGCCCCCCCACCCCCCCTTTGTTATTTGCTACCTATGACGAGTACTTCAGGTTATATCACCAGTGTTCCCTGTCTATTGCCAACGAATTCGGTATCAGTGCCAAGATACTAAGAGATAATTATAGCGACAGTATTTACCCTTAGCCATATAATGAGTGCTCCCAATTTGGAGATTATGGTATAGATATTTTGAGATCCCGAGAGTTTGTGGGATAGGTCGTAAAGTAAATAATCTCAGTAACGAATTCATATACCGTGCATTAACAGTCAACCAAGTATAATTTTGTTGCATAACTAATCTTCCGTGTTTTGTGAAAATAAATATCGAAGTATAGATACGCGTCTAAAGCAATAACAGAGCACAGGGTATACGCAATTAACTTCATCAGATACTTATAAAAACTTAATAGGTACCCCTCGAGTGAAAATTCTATAATCTTACATAGGCTATGGTACCTGTCTCAGAAGAATAATACCTGAGTGTTGTTGTTGTTGTTGTTGTTCCCCAAGCTGCCTGGCCGAACAGCCCCAAGGCCCCGAGCAAGGCCAAGGACATAAACGAGCGCCCCCACAGAACCTTCATTGCCGACCACAGTAAAGCCTGAGTGACCGAAGCCACTCCATGGCGGGGAGCTGAGGAGGGTGCGGAAACGGCCGGGAAACCAAAGCCTCACCCAGGGCCCTGTGCCCCTCAGCAATTATGAAGAGAAAGTTGAGGGGCAAAGGAAAAATTTGACGCTTTAGCTTCCAATCTTGGTAGATTGGGAGGTCAATCCACGGAAGAGACGCCGTCACTTGAGATCTAGAAAATATATAAGTAAAAGGAACAGTCAGAGTAAGCTATGGGTATGGCAGAGATCGCTCAGTTCTCACTCTGATAGACCAGCCCATCACCTTGAGTGTTGAAAGTGGTAGTGCACGCTCTATCCAGATCCACGATCGTGCTAGAAGAATTGAAAGACCAAGGATGTGCTCCCTATATCTTCATACCTATGTGTTAAAAGTGTAATAACTCATTATCTATGTTCTTAGTGAAGTATTGAATAAAGCTGCATTGTAACCCCCATTCTGATATTATAATATAATATCAGAATGGGGGTTACAATGCAGCTTACATATTATGTCCTCTGTTGATTCTGTATATGTATTTGTGAGAAGTCCAATATCCCAGTCTCGAAGAACTCACCTTGATCAATCGTTAATCCTGTATAAAATCAGGGCATAACAGTGATATGACCATGACTATCAAAGTAGGAAGGAAAGAAATGTGTTTTGTTTATAAAATAGAATAGTTGGATATTGAGAAGACGTGTATATATGTGTTTATTATATCTTAGATAGAAGGGTCTCGGCGAGATTATTTATAAACTTTCGTATTCATGACGAAGTCTTTCAACATGTTTCTTTTACTTGATCACAATATTTGTAAACATAGGGGAATCTGTTGTGTGATATTCTTAATGTTAAAATAATACATATTCTTTAACCCTTAATTAGCGGCGAGCAACATAAGTCGAGTTAAATAAAGCTGGACTATGTGGCGGCGCTCGACATAACTCGAGTGGCAATTTCAGCACGTAATGTGGCTGAGAGAGAGAGACAAGTGGTGGCAGGAGACTAGCGAGCGTATGACTGTTCCAGACCACCGCGGCGAACCTACTGACACAAATCTCAGCTCCCTCCTCCCTCTCTCACTCGCTACATACTCAATTATGTACCGAAAGTACCGATTCTGCTTTTTGCACTCGCGTTGCACGGTTATTGCAAGAAAACTATCCATCATACAAGGATCGTTATGGTGTCATTCGAAAGCTCTGTTTATGCCCTTTCAGGGATAGGTACTTGTTTTACGTTCTGGGTCTTATTTAGGCATGAAAATGATCACGTAAACAGCCCTATTTTGGCTAAAAACACCCCGCTGGGCGGTACACATAAATAAACCGCATAGGCCGCTCTTAAGGTGTTAATATTAAACATAATTGGTTTTATTGTATTGGTTATATCCTTAAAATTACATATTCATGATTTTATATACTGTATATGTGGAAATTGTATCTCTAGAATTTCTGAGAGAAGATGACTTTTCTTTTAGGTGTGGAAGGGGTCGCCCTGAGGCGATTTGTCTTTCCTGGGGTGACCGGACATTCGTCTGTCACCGTGGCTACCCGGGCGTCCCTGGGGGACGCTACAGGTGTGGTTGGTCCGGGCGTTGCTCTTTTGGGTGGAATCGCGTGTTTCTCTCTTGCTTTCTCCTTCCTTTGTTTCTTCATTTCTTCTTTCTCTGTGGTTCTCTCTTCTACTTCTCTTTGGGCTTTCCTTTTCCTCGGTATTTCAGAGAGTATGTGTATATTTGAGAGAGAGAGAGAGAGAGAGAGAGAGAGAGAGAGAGATAATAGAGAAAGTAGGGTCAGTCGTATACATTGTCGACTTTGATATAGTGACCCCTCGTACACACACACACACGCACACACACACACATACATACGTACATACATAATACATACATACATATATTCATTCATACATACATACATACATATATACAAGCATACATACATATACACACAACATGCATATAATTATTTAAACATACACGTAACTTAGAGATGGAACGAATATCAATTTTCTATATTTGCGAATGCGATTGCGAATTCTTAGTTGTGAAACTCGCGAATGTGCGAATTGCAAATATTTCAATCCTTATTCCATCCTTCAAGAACTGGTAATTCTTTTTATATCACCAACAAAAATTAATTCAATTACTATGAAATTAATTACGTTAATGACGATGTGAATGTGGTCCTCAATATTAACACCTTACGAGCGGCCTATGCGGTTTATTTATATGTACCGCCCAGCGGGGTGTTTTTAGCCAAAATAGGGCTGTTTACGTGATCATTTTCATGCCTAAATAAGACCCAGAACGTAAAACAAGTACCTATCCCTGAAAGGGCATAAACAGAGCTTTCGAATGACACCATAACGATCCTTTTATGATGGCTAGTTTTCTTGCAATAACCGTGCAACGCGAGTGCAAAAAGCATGTAATTCGGTACTTTCCCCATTTAATTCAGTATGTAGCGAGTGAGAGAGGGAGGAGGGAGCTGAGATTCGTGTCAGTAGGTTCGCCGCGGTGGTCTGGAGCAGTCATACGCTCGCTAGTCTCCTGCCACCACTTGTCTCTCTCTCTCAGCAACATTACGTGCTGAAATTGCCACTCGACCTATGTCGAGCGCCGCCACATAGTCCAGCTTTATTTAACTCGACTTATGTGGTGAGCCGCTAATTAAGGGTTAATATGTAATTTCTTAATAGAACACACAATGAGCCCAAGGCTGGGCCATCTAGCCACATCTCGCCACCCAGGCGTGCCCCCTAGTCACTCCATGCTCAACCCACCCTTCATGCCCAGCTTACCCTTAGTGTCCATGCCACCCACATCAAGTGCCCTTTGTCCATTTCACCACAACCAGGGCCTCACAGAGTCCTATCCACCCATCTACCACCTGCCTCTCCTTACCCACAATTACCCTCTACTACCCCTGCCCACCCTTTGACTCTCCTACCCCACCACCCTCTCCCATTCATGTTGATCTACGTGCCGCCCATGGCTCTACCTCGTCACAGCCCTCTCTTACCTATCCACACCCACCTACCACGCAATCACCTGCTGCCCACCACTCTCCTTCCCCACAACCTGTCACCCCTGTCACCCACCCATCTCATGACCCATAACCATTTTCTAACCCTGCTCACCCACCTACTGCCCTCACCTCTCCTATTTTCATCCACCTATCCTCTCTCCCCAAACCTCCCCCATATTCCTCCCACATCTACCCATTCCTTTCTTTGTCCATCCAGCATCCAAGGTCCCCAACTAGGTGGCACCTGAGGCTGGTCCCTTTGAAAGGAACACCGCCCACCTCAACGCTACCCCATAGCCCAGCTCGTCGCCCACAGCAACGCCCATGCCCACTCTGTCCATCCCACCTTGCATCTCCTAGCCTCGACTCTACTTCATCTCTTGATTCACCTGAAGCCATGATTGCACCTGCCTCTTCATCGTCACCTTCATTGCCATTAAGGCTTGCATGACCATGTTTGCCTGTTGGGCGTGGTGCTACACTTGTGACTAGAAGTGGGGCTGGACATCGGGCTGGTTGTTTGACTGCACATACAGTCCCACATGCAGCTCCAGGATGAGGCTCAGGCTCACTTTCACGTGAAATGACCCTGGAGATATTCACAAGGTTTCAGGGTGACATCTTCGCCGGACAAGTGCTGATTTTGACTTCATAGGCCACAGAATCCAGGACACCTTCTTGTGTGGCATGGAGGATGCCCCATCGACTACTACAGGGTGTTTATGATGATGACCAGATGGGGGACATTGCTATGGAGACAAAAAGGTACTCAGACCAATGCAAGCAACTTCATGGTACTATGCAATCTCACCATGTGTTGTTTGTCATCCTGGAGGTGCTAGTTTTCATAGCACTTGTTCATTTGATGCCCCATGTGAAGAAATATGTCTTCACTGATTACTGGCTTATCTCGACTGCCATCTTCGAAATGTATATACCCTGGGACAGATTACGGCAGATCATGAAGCGCCTTCATTTCTTGGAGAACTTTGCCTCGGATATCAATGACAGGCTCTGGAAGATTCGTTCACTTTTTGAGAACCTGGCTGCAGGCCATGCATTACATTTCCTGACACTTCCTCCAAGCCTTCCCAGGAACAGCAACGAGGGCGCGGGGGCAGAGGCAGTGTTTTGTCTGCGCCAACACAGTACTCAAACCCCAGCGATGCAAGAACGTTACCCTGGAGTGTAACCTGTCCAATGTTCTTCATAATAACCTTACGGAACCTTACGATGATACTGGACGCAGGTCTTGTCAGTGCTCTAAGTCCAAATCTTCATAATTTAACATGTATATATTAATAAAATAAGAGTGTACCGAATTTTGTGAAATCCTTATCCCGCTTTGTGCAACCTAGTTGTAAGAAGAAATTAGAACAATAACCAATACCTATAAATTACACCTGAAAATAGTTATCCCATTTTGTATATGCTAAATATAATATTATAATATTATAATAGTAATATAGTAATAGCCTACATTTGATATGAAAATGATTGGACCGGGTAAACAAATATACAAAGTATTATAAGCTTGTGACAGTGTATAGGCGGGAAGGTGAAGGTATTGAGGGATCACAGTCCAGATATTGTGTGGACTGTGTGAGGGATAAGCCTTTACAACATCTCCGCAGCTGTTAGGGGGCGGAGCTAGGCAGAGCGGCGAGCGTATTCTCTCTTTCTTTCATTTGGTACAACAGTGTGACGTTACTGAGCTGCCCGTGGGTTGACCTGATGTATCTATGGACCTTGCCCGTCACCATGGTAACCAAGACGCGCGCAGGCCTTGCCACTCGTCGGCATTTATAAAAGTTGAATCTATGCACTTATCACACTGTAACTTCACTTACAATGACATTATGTGATACATGTTGCTAATAGATGAACTATGGAGGCACACATTTTTTTTCTTCTATATTCCAACTACTCCCTCTCGGGCATAGGCTGAGAGCCTCTACACTCCACCGCTGAACACGGTGTGGCTCGTGAGGTCTTGTTCCAGTCTAGGGAGTGAGACATGCGAAGCACCCATTCACAGCCCGAAGCAACCCCATCTCTGAAGCCGCTTCGACCCTGTGCTTCACTGTCTCATCCCCCAGACTCAGACCCTCACCCTCAGAACGCCACCTATTGAGCAATTAACTAACTAGGCATTGACCCCCTGTAGCATATTTTGAATATGGGAATATTCATACTGTATGGGGAGGTTTATGAAGGAGGCACTGAGGGGAATGATTAGGGTTAACTTATTTTCTTACCTCATAATTATTTCCTGGACATTGTTGTAGCACTCTGTAGGAGTCTGGAACATTCTGTATGCACTGGGAAATGTTTGTGGAGGTCTTAAATAAATATGCACTGGACTTTTATTATTTATTTATAAGAAAAATATAAGTCTGTAGCCCATAATCCTAATGTAAAGGAATGATAGTTATTGCACTAAGCGTCCCTAGCATTGGGGAAATACAATTAAAGTTACTTACTAACTTGGCGTATACTCAGAGTTGAGTGTGTACCGATTAAAGTACTTTTCTATTACTTAACAAAAGTAATCTACTTAATAAAAGCAACCATGGAACTTTGAGCTGTTTTCCAAGTATATATATTCTCCTGTAAAGAGAGAGAACAAATGATTAGAAGGGTTTTACTAGAACGTAAGTATGTCACTTGATACTTTTAAGGTACTTTTACACTTGTACTGGTCACGAATCTTACCCTTAGGGTTGAGGTGAGGGACCCTCCT
This sequence comes from Paralithodes platypus, assembly GCA_032716605.1. Classification (NCBI taxonomy): domain Eukaryota; kingdom Metazoa; phylum Arthropoda; class Malacostraca; order Decapoda; family Lithodidae; genus Paralithodes; species Paralithodes platypus. Next base: position 32,051,379 of record CM064564.1, on the reverse strand, counting down.
TGGGAGGCTGATGTGTGCTGACTGACTCGTCTCCTCCCTGCTTGAGGGAGGCGTGCGGCTCAGCAACACTGTGTGATTACTGGGTGTGACAAAGTTGCTAGCAATTACTTCTCGATTTCCTGGCAACGGATGTGTGATACCATCTTGTGATCGTGGGATCCGTGCTTGCCTATGCACAGTGGCAAGTTACCAGCTTCTATTGTGATGGTGTGAACTTCTATTGGGAGATCACACCAACACACTTACAGTTCTCAAAAAGGTTATTATATTGGTTATAGTGATATATATGTGAATTAGACTACCTAAGTAAATGTGTACAGCCACCTAAAGTTGCACTGTTACACCGCTCGGCCACACCGCTGAGGCCCACCGAAGCTGAAAATAAATAAGGAACATATAATGCACTATCTAGTCATCCCCAGAACCTAAATAACCCTGTACCCAGTGTATAGCAATGCCAAAGAAAGTGTGATTTTAGATCAGGACCATCACACTGTAACTTCAATTACAACTGCATTAGCAGTTGCCTGCTTTGCCTCACGCCTAAGTGAAAGGAGATCAACCCTGAACGGAAGACGAAGGGAACGGCCTATTAGGATAAGGTTGTTGACGAGAGTCAAGGAAGGGGGTTAGTACAGTAGGAAAAATTATTTTCTGATTAACCAACTAAACTAATTAGGTTAGTTATACTCTGAAGAATGTATTGTTTTCCATGAGGTTTGAAAGTGCTCGTAAGAAATGATGAGGTCCAGTGAATTACCTGTGAAAGAAAATGTTAATAGGGATAAACTTCTAAGGAAAGGTTCTTAATCAGGACAATTTGCTGATGTGAAGGAAGCGTGAAGATTAGTGAACTCCGTACTTCGCAGTGAACAGGTGCCTGACACATCCCATGAATATTAACTACTATTCTTTATCTAGACTAACAAGGACACCTGGGTCTGGATAGTGAATCCCAAGCTCTGAATATCTAGCAAGTGTTTATGAAACACTGAGAGCTGTGGAGTAATCTTTAAATGAATCAGTCAGTCACAGATGCTTGAGTCAAGGTAAGTTCGCATGCAGTTTTGTCCGGGGACATAAGGAAAACACATACTCAGGACGCACATAAAGGGAAGATACGAGGACCTACATGAATAAAGGCGTCTTTGTTTGTCACAGTCACAAGTTGAAGTTCGTCGGAGACGAGCATCATGTCTGCTGTATCAGTAAAGGCCAGTAATCATCCGTGTATAAGAAACGGGAACGGAATAATTCTTCAGTCATTGTAAAATTTGAGGACTGGAACAGAATGTGGACTATAAATGGTGAGAGTGTTATAACTGTTTCCATTAGTAAGAAATAGAATGTACAGTTGTCTAACTCAAAAAGTGGAATCAGGACAAATTGTTCCTTCACTATGTCTATTGCTGTACGGAGATAGTCAACAAGCAGTAAATCAGTGACGATCCGTCTCTGAGATCACCGTATTCAAAGAAATCATCACATTCGTCTTGCTTTCGAGTCGTACACCATGACTCAATTAGGGTTTTTGCTGCATTCTCCAGGACAGTGAGTCTCTTTCTTAGCTTTTCTACTTCAGAAGCGTGGGCTGTTCTAAAGAGCTCATAGGAGAGTAGGTCAGCAAAGTTTAACAGTCCCTTCTTCTCACGTGTGTGAGTGCGAGTGTTTGGTTACCAGGGTAAGGTCATCAGGTAGTACCAAAATGAATCATCCGGAGATTACAATTTAACACGAGCTACGCTAAAACGTGAAACGTAACTGTAAGTCGCAAATCACCAGGCATCATCTGATTAGTTAGATAGGGAACACACTAACCAGGTCATCTTTCTCGGGAGAAAGGGTAAAATTCTATTTGCAGAGGTGCAGTAGAATTCTTCACACATGGCCAGTAGGATGTACTTGGATGAGCGGTTTGCTCTGTCAGATAATGTGTTGCTAACAAAACGAAAGATCTTCTTTTGGATCTGAATTGTAATTACTACTTTTTCAAGTAATTATGCTGCTAGTATCTTTAGAGGAAAGTTCTACTAAATCTGTTGCATTAACAGAACAATGGTTCTCTCTGTTAGCATATTGGAGTTTCTTGCCGAAATGCAGGAGTGTCTGCGGAGGCAGTCTGGAGAGGTACAGTTAGTTGCACCGTAGAAGGTAGGTATACAGGTATGTTATGGCCATTCTGCGAGTGTTGAGTACTCATCCGGATTAACCTGTAACCATCGAAATTATTCTGTTTCGTGAGTGGTAACATCTAGACTAACACACTTTAGTCGCGCATAAGTTTAGACTTTCTTATTAATTCTAGACATCTTACCTTAACACTTACTATGAAGAGGAATTTTGAGCTCTCTTTTGTATTTATTTCTTATCATTATTGCATCGGATGCGTGTAAATGATCTGGGAATTGAAGTTAGATCTTGCTAAAGACTTCCAGCTGTCTATTAGCATCTTACTTGACTTGTAAGCATAATCTAGAGGAATATAAATTTCTGCGTAGGTTTGTTGTAGCAAGAAAGCACGGTAGAAGCTTGTCTTTACCAGCGGAAGCTAGTCTTGTATACCTGTCTGTAGGTTTTGGAAGACTCTTAAGGCAATGTAAATCCATCTAGGTTTTCCTTTACTTCTAGAATATCTTTAGATCTGCATGATGTTCCAAAATGTCAAAGATAGCTATGGTAGCTGAGGTACTTTGCAGTCAACTAGCCAAATTGAGAATGGGATCTGTTGTGCAAATATATGCTTTCTCAAGTAGATATCACCCATTAATTTTTCACATTGTGCTTGGTTTCCAACCTGTTATCGGCGAGGAGGTGCCTAGGAGAGGAAAAGCGAACAAGTGAGGAATGTAAGAGCCTGTTGGTAATTGGGTCCTTTGTATCCGTCTTTAAGCAGGAATACGACAAACTAGTCTGAAGGATTATATTTAACACAAACTAGCTGGTACTGCTTACGTCTGGCGTCGCCTGTGCATTTCAGCAATTCCAAAGAAACACTGTCAAATGGATGTGAAGCCGTTGGGTATTCCAGGAGTGTCACAGGTTATGGTTTCTTCTTAAGTACTTTGTGGTAGCACAAGAGAGTCATTTGGTAAAGTGTCATTTACTATCCCTCTTAATAGTTTTCCAGTAGTACATCAATTTAGCGGCCTCAAGAGTTGCTTCCTGTCTGCACATATGAACTGTCCACACTTGTTGGTACAGTCTCTGTACTAGGTTACAACTTGATGGCATCATGCTGTTTCTGAAGTACTACAATCATATCTGGAATGACATATACATGGCTGTATGTGTGTGTGTCAACGGGAAGAGTCTAACCAGAGGTTCTTAGTGCAATCGGAACTGCGTCAGATGAAGTTGGGGTCTGGAAAAGACATCATCTTCTCCGATTCCAGATATAGCTTACTTGTTGGATTTGTAGAGGATCTAGGCTTGCTCGTCTTTCACTTGGCTTCATTTAGGTCTGTAACGAGATCACCAGGGCAACTTGCATGATTCTGGAGAGTTTGTTTGTTTGTTTTGTAGATGTTTAGGTGACAATCACCACGGTCGATCTGGGGATCCGCCGCTAATGAGCTCGTCCTGGAATCTTTACGACTCTAAATCTTACGATTCTTTACAGGATTGAACATGCCATTTTTATCGGCAATAGCTCAGAGAAGAGTGTTGAGAGGGGAGAAGGGGTGTTGGAGAGAGAGGAAGGTGTTGGAGTGGCTTTGTTATGTGTGTTTTGTCTGTATACGTCGTCAGGATGTCCCCTGACTGGGTGCAAGCATGTGAAACATGCTAGGACGTACTACCGCACCCACTAAATGTCCGCCGTGGCAGGGATTCGATCCCGGGTCTTTCAGATTCACACACGAGCGTGCTCACCACTTGACCACCACGGCCTGGTGCGTTGGTTGCCACGTTAGCTTTTACCCTAAATACAGGTCGGGTTAGCTGTAGGAATATCTCGTACCACTGCGTTAGTCTGCCAGTGAGAATTCTATCACCTTTGAATACCTTTTTGTCCTTGCCTGGCTGTCTGAGTAGAGGTCGAAGGAAGGTTCAAGGCTAAACTTTCACTAAGGTTTCGACTCCCAAGTTGCTGCAGGAGTTAACCTTTCTGTGTTGTGGCATCTGGTTTCTACTTTATTCAACACTTTCCTTATGTGACCAATGACTATCATCTTGACTAGGTCACTTGGCATCTTGATTACTGTACAGAGCTCTTGTGAGAAGAGGCGTTTGTACTAGTGTGAATTGTTGAGCATGTTTTTACTGAAGTATTTAGGCAAGCATTCTGATGAGCTCTGCCTTGTAAGACTTGGAAACATCTTATTTACAAACTTACAAACTACAAACTTAAGGTAATTCTAACCTTAAGTTTGTAGTTTATGTGTGACTGTAGAAGGTAATGAACTGCACAGATCGTACTATTCGATGTGAATCCTTTCTGCTCGACTCGAGATTGGCTTACTGGGACATCACAGATAACGATCGTGAATGTACAGTCAAGTCTTCTGGTGTCTATCCATGAGTTGATGGAGTTCCACCTAAGAAAAACTTAGACTTTGAGTTGCTTTGAAAAACTTTGTTCCCGTTATTCTTATGGCTTGTAGGAGCTTTGACGGATCAGGCTGTGGGAAGTAATTTCCTTAACTTGGCTAGAATATGCTGTGTGGTGATCAACCACCTAAAACTATCCCGTTCTTGGTTACCAATCGGGTTGGTGCCAACCAAAGGAAGGACGTGGGTCTTAGATTTTCCTAGGTTTACTTTTAGGGCTATGTAGTGCATTCTGATATCCTTTAGTGTTTTTAGCAGTACATTGCGGAAGGCGACTACAATCCTAAGTCTAGGTCTTTGTAGCTTCAGGAGAATGTTTAGCTATGCGCTTAGATACCGGAGTAGATGTGCGAAATCATTCTGTAAGTCTACGGAGGTTCATATCCTGTACAGGGTTTGCCTGCAGGATGTCTTAGTACATTGTAGGTCTGGATGCTTACGTGTGCTGTAAAAGATTTTTCCACATCGGCTGTAATTTCAGGTAGTTTTCTGGAGGACGTACCCTATTCTTCGCATAAATCCTTTGTTTTCCGACACGAATCCTTTATGGCTTTGGAATTTGAGCGAAAGAAAATCTGGTTTGCAACACGGCTCTTAATCTTAGCACTCTTGGACTTAAAGCGAGAGCTCTCAGGATCTTGCAGGTGAAACCGGTCTCCGACATATGACGCGATTTTGAGCCTATTGGGGATACTTTAAAGTCTTTGTTACCATCAAGGGTATTTAGAAACCTTTAGTTTAGTTACTTCAACCTCTGCAGTTGTCTTTGAGTTAGCTGTGGGCAGAAAACTAATGTTGGAGAGGTAATTATAAGAGTGAGAGAACTCTATTTCTTATTGCTAATCTGGCAACCTCTGCGTCATATGAGCGTGAATGAGTTACCTATGCACACTTATCAAAAATGTAGGACGTAAGTTGGGGGGAAAATTCTGATAAGTGCGTAGCACAGAATTACAGTCTCAGAATAACATAACCTTCGTGCCTGGGCGACACTAAGGGCCTTATAGTTGGTTTGTAAATATATTAGAAGTTCGCTTGCGCTAAGGATGTATTGGGGTGGCCCAATGTATCTTTCAGTCAGGTTGTCAAGGTCAGTAGAAGTGTCCCTACTTCTTATCTCAAGCTCTGACTGAGGCTCAAACTCCTATTCCTTAAATTCCACTTTAAATTCAAGAAAAATTTACAAGCATTGAAACATAATCCCCTCATGAATTCTGAAATGACTAAATATCAAGGTCACTAGCATAGAATATTGATCGTAGGAGTTTCACATTAACGTCACACCTCTATCCAAAGTTGTAAGGATGAATGATGTTAGTTAGAATTATGAGTTCAGCAAAAAAACAGAATACAAGGAAATCTCAGGAAAATTCAAGTTAGTAAGGCACTGTATAGAGATACTCTCTTACTAAGAAATTCAGTTTAGTAAGGCACTGTAGGGATAACCTATACACTTACTAAGAAATGAAAAGACAGGAGGAAACACGAAGTAACAGAAAAGAAGGGTTTGATCACTGTTAGCAAATGTCTTTAGAGTCCTGTTACTGCAATAAAATATATTACTGTGAGGCCTTTACATATAAAAACGTCTGTTGAGAAGAGCGATTTATTTAAGGAAGTATAAGTATATTTTTCCTTAGTGTGAGATAAAATCTGTTAAGTAAAACCCGAATTTAATCGAAATTACATAAGATGGACATTCAGTACACCTCAAAAACTCGAAGTAAATCAATAGTTTGTTACTAAGATAATTAATTTACACTGGCATTGCAGTGGTGTAAGATACAAAAAAAATTACTGTGTATTTGGAATGTTACTCCTAACTAACCTATTACAGAGGCGTTCACTGCTTGTAGGTCGTGTTGATTGAAGACGTCTATCAGTTTTGAATGAAGAGGTACATCGGTGTCCCGTAGATTTCTGTGCTTCAGTTCTCGGTGACGTCACTCCTCATACGTCAGACCCACGCTCACTCCAGACTCGCTCGTCATTGGCGTGGTTGAGAGAGTGGGTGAGTACAAAGGAGTACAAAGGAAATCAAGCAACAACATATCTAGTGACCCTTCTAGGTTGCTTGTCCTCCAAAACACTGAGGATCAAGTGTCCAAATAGTGGTTTAAAGTGGGTAAGGAAACAATGGAAAGGGAATTACTGCCCTGGAACTAATGTCCGTGGCAGGATTAGGAAGTTAGTAGGGGACAGATGGGTTAGTAACTGAGGGGGGGATAAAATAAAGTTATTCATTTACAAACGCAGTCAGTCGCGGGTTTGATGCGAGATATTTGTCTACGGAGAGTTTAAATGAATCAACGGTGATGCAGTCTATAACGTTTCGGGGAAGCCCATTCCACAAGTTGACAACTCGATTGAAGAAGAAATTCTTAGATTCGTGTGAGTTAAAAGATTTACCAATAATTTTGCAACCGTTTCCCCGCGTGTAATTAGATTGGTCGATAGTGAAGTACTTACTACAGTTCATATTGTCGATGCCTTTGATGATTTTGAACACTTGAATTAAGTCACCTCTTAATCTGTGCTGGGTTAAAGGAAATAGATTTAATTCTCTAAGACGCTCTTCGTATGGTTTGTTCTTTAGGCTAGGTATCATTTTGGTAACTCTACGTTGAACTCCTTCTAGCTTGTTTATATCTTTTTGGTAATAAGGGCACCAGGATTGAATGCAGTATTCCAGAAGAGGGCGGACTAAGGAATTGTAAAGGGTTAGGATAACGTCTTTGGATTTATGCTCAAATGACCTGCCTATAAAGCCAATTATTTTGTTTGCCTCCTTAACAACTTCTGAACATTGTTGACTCGGTTTAAGGTTACTCGATATTGTTACTCCCAGATCGGTTTCTCTGTTTACATTCTTAAGCTGAGTGCCATTCATCGAATAGTTTGCTTTCTCATTTAGGTATCCGATATGTAGTACTTTACATTTATCCGCATTGAAACTCATTTGCCAAATTTGGGCCCAACATGACAATTTATCTAGATTGTGTTGCATATCGTCAACTTGTTCTTTTGAGAGTACGCTATTTGCAATTTTTGTGTCGTCAGCAAATTTTGAGATTGTGCAGGTGAGACCCTCATCTATGTCGTTGATGTAAATTAGAAAGATAATTGGTCCTAGTACCGATCCCTGGGGTACCCCGCTACTTACATTGGTCCATTTAGATGCCTTACCGTTTATGACTACTCTTTGCTTTCTGTCGCTGAGCCAATTTTCTATCCATTTCAACACACCGTCTTGTATTCCATGCGCTTTTAGTTTTAGCAGTAAACGTTTGTGGGGAACTTTGTCAAAGGCTTTTTGAAAATTAAGGTATATAATATCTACAGCTTTAGTCTCATCGTAGAAGTTGAGGATATCGTGGAAGAAGTCTAAGAGGTTTGTTTAACAGGAACGTTTTTTACGAAAGCCATGTTGAGTATCTTTAAGTATGTTATTTTCCTCTAAGTGATTTACGAGTCTGTCTCGTATGACCGTTTCTAGCATTTTACATACAACTGAGGTTAAGCTAATTGGACGATAGTTACTAGGTAGGGATTTGCTGCCTTTTTTGAATATCGGTGTTACATTGGCTAGCTTCCACTGATCAGGCATAGTTCCAGACTGCAAGGATTTATTGAATAGTAATGTCAGTGGTTTGGAGAGCTCATCCTTAGCTTCCTTTAGAACTCTAGGCGAGATTGTATCAGGTCCAGGCGTTTTATTTACCTTGAGTTTATCTAAACAATTCAATACTTCTCTCTCTGTAACGGTGATATTGCTTAAAACATCTGAATTATCAATCTGCATCGGCGATGGTGTACGGATATCACTGAGGTCTTCTGTTGTAAAAACTGATGCAAAAAAGGTATTGAGGGCATTACTCATAAAATTATTTTGTACTTCGTCTTTGGTGTATTCTCCATTTTCATCGACTAATGGTCCAACAGTTGAAGTAACTACTTTTTTCTTTCTGATATAACTATAGAATTCTTTCGGGGTTGTTTTACTTTGATTCGCAATATGTAACTCTAAGGTCTTTTTACTTTGCTTAATTAACTTTTTGGCTTTGCGTCGTAGCTCTACAAATTTCACCCGTTCTTCGTCATTTTGTGAAGATTTTAATCTATCATTAGCCAATTTTTTAGCAAGCAGGCAGTTTGAAATATCTTTATTCCACCATTTGGGCTTATTATTATGGCCTGGATGCCGTATTTTCGATGGTATGCAGTCTTGCACTGCTTTTAGGTAAGTGGTTTCGAATAACTTCCAAGATGTATTTATGTCGTTATTGTTAATTAAAAAGCTCCAGTCAGTTTCTTTAAACATAGCTCTAAGTTTATGGAAGTTTGCTTTCTTGAAATTAGGGACTTTTTCGATGCTACTATTTGGTTCGTTACTAGCAAAATTTAAAGTGAAAGTTATCGTACGATGGTCGCTGTTACTGAATTCATCACCAACATTCAAATTCTCTATTAATTCTTCTTTTGTTGCAAGTACAATGTCAAGAACGTTATTACCACGGGTTGGCGTTCGAACAAATTGATAAAGCGAACTCTCTTGCAAGTTCGTATACAAGTCATGTCCGGAGTGTGAAGTAAGGGTATCGCCCCACTTGGTCACAGGTAAATTAAAGTCACCAAAAATTACGGTATCTTGTGAGTTACTTACATCTGCAATTTGTTCGTAAATTTCTCGGTCAGTTTGCACTGATTGAGCTGGAGGTCTGTATATTAATGCAAGTATTATTTTGTACCTTTATTATTCTTTATTAGCACAAAAGATTCGTCGACGTTCACAATTTGAGGTTTTGACAAGAGGGTAGGGTTAAGAATTTCTTTGATATAAAGTAAAACGCCACCTCCATTTTTATTTATTCGGCTTTTCTCAAACATTACATAACCGGGAAGTGAATACTCTGCTAAAAAGTCTCTATCTTCTGTATTGAGCCAAGATTCTGTTATGCCAATCACATCATAATTTTCTGTAAACACTAGCTCCTCTAAATCTGAAAATTTATTGCGTATGCTACGAGCGTTTGCATAGAAAACCTTTAAATTTGTTATTTTAGAACTCACGGAACGCTCTTTAACCCTTATTTAGCGGCGAGCAACATAAGTCGAGTTAAATAAAGCTGGACTATGTGGCGGCGCTCGACATAACTCGAGTGGCAATTTCAGCACGTAATGTGGCTGAGAGAGAGAGACAAGTGGTGGCAGGAGACTAGCGAGCGTATGACTGCTCCAGACCACCGCGGCGAACCTACTGACACAAATCTCAGCTCCCTCCTCCCTCTCTCACTCGCTACATACTCAATTATGTACTGAAAGTACCGAATTACCTGCTTTTTGCACTCGCGTTGCACGGTTATTGCAAGAAAACTATCCATCATACAAGGATCGTTAGGGTGTCATTCGAAAGCTCTGTTTATGCCCTTTCAGGGATAGGTACTTGTTTTACGTTCTGGGTCTTATTTAGGCATGAAAATGATCACGTAAACAGCCCTATTTTGGCTAAAAACACCCCGCTGTGCGGTACACATAAATAAACCGCATAGGCCGCTCGTAAGGTGTTAATAATATTTTTGGTTCTTGTCGGATCTACATTTATGTTCATGGCTGTCCTCGGTCCTCGCTGACTTCGGTCCTTATCGCCTCTTAGGTAGTCTAATTTACATATATATCACTATAACCAATATAATAACCTTTTAGAGAACTGTAAGTGTGTTGGTGTGATCTCCCAATAGAAGTTCACACCATTACAATAGAAGCTGGTAACTTGCCACTGTGCATAGGCAAGCACGGATCCCACGATCACAAGATGGTATCACACATCCGTTGCCAGGAAATCGAGAAGTAATTGCTAGCAACTTTGTCACACCCAGTAATCACACAGTGTTGCTGAGCCGCACGCCTCCCTCAAGCAGGGAGGAGACGAGTCAGTCAGCACACATCAGCCTCCCAAGGAGGGTCCCTCACCTCAACCCTAAGGGTAAGATTCGTGACCAGTATAAGTGTAAAAGTACCTTATAAGTATCAAGTGACATACTTACATTCTAGTAAAACCCTTCTATCATTTGTTCTCTCTTCTTACAGGAGAATAGATATACTAGGAAAGGAGCTCAAAGTTCTATGGTTGCTTTTATTAACCCGGCGAGCGCGCGCAGGGTGTAGTGAACACCACACTTCTGGGCGGCAATATTAAGCTCCATTCCCGCCTATAATCGTAATTTTACGATAAATATCGATATTACTTATTCATATGTGCTTATTTTATGTTTAATATGAAGATATTAACATGTAACAACAATAAAACAAGTGGGAATAGTACACAAGGATGGTGAAAATCGCGAAGTATTGCTGAGCGTTCATTCATGAGGTGAGAGACAGGGGAGGCCTACACCCTCCTCTCTCGAAGCCTTGAGAGTGACTGAGGCCTGTCTCTCTCTTTCCCATGCATAGACACACACAAGACCACAGCCTAGGATCAGTTTGGAGATGTTTACACAAAGATATATCAATGAATAAGGAAGTAACAAGGAAAATAGGTGATAATTGAAGGGGGGAAGGAGGGGATTTTGACAGATGTGGAGTAGTGATAGGAGGTATGGAGGGGAATTATCTCACTTAATAACCCTTCACTTGTTTTAAGTGCTACTGGGGCCTTTTAAAAGTTTTTTTTAGGCCTTACCTCTTAATCCTCTCACGTTCTTGACACAATTTTGAGCCTATTAGGGATACTTTAAAGCCTTTCTTACCATCAGGGGTATTTAGAAACCTTTAGTTTAGTTACTTCAACCTCTGCAGTTGTCTTTGAGTTAGCTGTGGGCAGAAAACTAATTTTGGAGAGGTAATTATAAGAGTGAGAGAACTCTATTTATTATTGTTAATCTGGCAACCTCTGCATCATAAAAACGTAAAAGGGTTAAGAGGGTCCTCGCCCTTGCCCACCAAAACTTCTTTAGAGTGTTCTCGCCGTTCCCGGGTTAAGTAGGTTACTTTTGTTAAGTAATAGAAGAAGTACTTATATCGGTACACATTCAACTCTGAGTATACGCCAAGTTAGTAAGTAACTTTAATTGCATTTCCCCAACACTAGGGACGCTTAGTGCAATAGCTATCATTCCTTTACAATTAGGATTAAGGGCTACAGACTTATATTTTTCTGATAAATAAATAATAAAAGCCCAGTGCAAATTTATTTAAGACCTCCACAAATATTTCCCAGTGCATAAAGAATGTTCCAGACTCCTACAGAGTGCTACAACAATGTCCAGGAAATATGAGGTAAGAAAATAAGTTAACCCTAATCAATCCGCTCAGTGCCTCCTTCATAAACCTCCCTATACATATTGGTGGCAGCTTAGGGATGCGATTAACCCCTAAAGTCAATCGAACCATTAAAGTAGAACAAACAAAGAAAAATAAGCCTCCGAAGAAAATTTGATTAACAAAACTTAATAACCGTATTGCAACCTAGAACCACAACTATAGACAATATATAATAACTGAGATAAAAGGAAATAAGAAAAGACAACAATAGTGTAAACAAAATCATCAGTGAATAATTAAACAAGTACAGTTCCAAGCAGAGGGAGATGGTATCAGTGGGCAAACAAGCTTACTGTAGACTCAACATGTAGCAAGCTGAGTCAGTCTCCCAGGCGCTCACAGCCTCGAGCGGGTGACTCATCCAATAGTCATCCACCATCACCCTTGCACTACCACCTTCACTCAAATAGCCGACTAAAATATTTGTGTCTGAGGGAAGAAGTTGAATTCATCAACCTCTGGGACAACTTCTACAACCAGCCTACTCTGTTCTGCAAGGATGGCACTCATCTAAACCCTGTGGGTTCAGCACGCATGGGTCGTCTCCTACACGAAGCAGTCCGCAGCCATGGATCAAAAAACGCCATCCGAGAAGAAGCAGCAGTGACATAAATCATCCAACGCCAAGAAAAAAACAGAGGCAACCGAGGACCGAAGTCATATGCAACACATTATCGAACTAACGTAAGAGAGTTGTTTGTGACGCAACGTATCTTAACTGTTCTGACCGTTAGAAGAGTCTTTCAGAACTGGGTTTTGATGAGGAAATTTTGGCCTTTACCGATATCGTGTCCCAGAGCAAATGCCTGGGCTTCCGTATTGGAGGGACTCTCATGTTGAGTGCCGTTATACAGGACGGTATCTCACATAGCCCTTGTCTAATTAATGTCCAGCCAGTGCGTGAACTATTAATAGACGGGGGTGGTTTGTTACTAATAGAGCACTTGATAAATCAGCATTCTATATTAATAACAACGCAGGATCGAGGCAGAGGAACGGATATTAGGTAGCCTCCAGTAAAGTCTAATAACAAATTCCTTTGATGAGCCACGATGTTAAATAAGATTGGAGTAAGGCTTTATTACCAGTGCAATTAGGGTTTTACTCCAATATTAAAAGGGGGTCAAAATCTTCCTGCTAATGGATATCTTCCAGTGAGAGATAACCAAGAGCTTTCCAACTGTAATGATCTTAGAATTGTCCGCGGTGGTTATACCTTTTGTTGGGTTGTTCCGGCCGATCCGTCTCAGATAAATAAGGGCACGGGTGCGGGGGCGACTTCTTGGGGTACTTGGGGTAGTCCCTCCTGGCTTCACGGTGACGGCAGTGATGTGGCTTAGATGTAGAATGGCGTTTGGAAGTATGATGTTTATGGTGCCTTTTTTTGTGTGGTCTTTCCTTGCCATCTTTTCTTTTCTGTTGTGTGGTGATGAGTAAATTCTTCCCGGGTGTTGGAGGACGTGCCATATTGATTGCAGCGACTCTTGCACATCTTGATGGGTTGGTGTTGTTTCCTTTTGGCTTGGAGGTGTGGTGGGCAGTGCAGGAAAATCGCTTGGTGATGGTGTGGCGTTTCTCTGTTATATTATTTGTATTTAATCAATAATAATAATTTAGCAGTGGAATTATGAAAATAATCATGTATTTGTGCTTGTAAGAGCATAATATATTCTGTACAACCTGACAAAATGTTTAATGCAACTTTCTGTATCGAAAATAGTGCATAGTATTTCATATCACAGTATAAAATGTGAGATGTCAAGGAAGTTACTTTAAATATTTGTTTGAACCCATTTAATCAGATGACATAATTTATAATAATTATACTCTTACTACTTCCATATGAATTAATAATGATTTGAAAGATATTTGAGGAATCAAAGGCTTAAAGGCTTAGTGCACTTGTGGACGTATGTGTGGGGAGGGGGCTGTGGATAGCCAACACCTTCTTCCGACACAGAATGATCCACAGGTACACGTGGAAACGGATGTTGACAATGAAGGATAAGACAGTGATGGAAGGAAAGTCATTGATTGATTATGTATGTGTGGATGAACGAATGAAGAAATCTGTGATGGATGCTAGGGTGTATAGGGGTTTTGGAGGGGGTCTGTCTGATCATTATGTAGTGGTAGCTAAGGTTAGGATACAAAAAAAGTGGGTGAGGAGAGCTGGAGGGAGGCGAGAGGAGGGTAGAATGGTGAGGAGGGTGGAGAGGTTGCAGGAGGAGGAAGTCAGGGAGGAGTACAGCAGAGCAGTGGAAAGACGACTAGGTGGGTTCGACCTGGAAGTTATGGAGGAAGTGGAGGAGATGAGCAAGGTGTTTAAGGATGAGATCTGTGCATCATGTGAGGAGGTGTGTGGAGTGAGGAGAAGAGGGAGGGGAGTGAAAGGTACAGCATGGTGGACAGAAGAGGTAAGAATAGCTGTGGAAGAAAAGAAGAAAGCATATAGAGAGTGGTTGGGTAGTAGAGGGAATGAAGATTTGAGAGATAGAAACGAGCGAGGTACGTGGAGAGTAAGAGGGTGGTGAAGAGAGTAGTGAAGGAAAGTAAGAGAAGAGTAGATGAGGAATTTGGAAGGAAGCTGAGTGTAAAATGGAGGGAGAGTAAGAAAATGTTCTGGAAAGAAGTCAAGAAAGTTAGGGAAGGTAGCAAGGGAAACAGTAAGGGTGTGAAAGATAAGAATGGGAGAATGCTAGCCGAGAAGCAAGAGAGAGTCGAAAGATGGAGGGAGTACTTCAATGAGTTGCTAAATGTAAGGAATGAAGAGCCAGTAAACATAGCTGGATATGGTATTGGAGGGAGAAGAAGAGAAGTAGTGGAGGAGGAGGTGGGGATCAGGAGGTCAGAAGTGTGGGAAGCCATGAAAAGAGTGAAGTTGGGGAAAGCTCCACGAACAGATGGAGTGTGTGGGGAAATGTTGAGGTATGGTGGTGAGATAGTGATAGAATGGGTATGGAAAATGTGCAAACTAGCATGGGAGAAGGGGAGTGCACCCGATGACTGGAAGACTGGCATAATAGTCCCCCTATATAAGGGCAAAGGGGAAAGAGGAGTGTGTGGTAACCACCAAGGAATATGTCTTCTAAGCGTAGTAGGGAAGGTATACAGTAGGGTAGTGGTTGAGAGAGTGAGAGTGAGAACGGAGAAATGGATAGGCGACGAGCAGGGAGGTTTTAGGAAGGGAAGAGGATGTGTAGATCAGATGTTTACCCTGAATTGTGTTGTGGAGAAATATCTGGAGAAGAATCAAAAGGTGTATGTTGCCTTTATGGACTTGGAGAAGGCCTATGACAGAGTGGATAAAGAAGGTTTGTGGAAAGTACTTAGAATATATGGAGTAGAGGGCAAGTTGCTGAAAGCAGTGAAGAGCATGTATGAGGGTGCAAAGGCGGCAGTACGTGTGGAGAGTGAGCAGAGCGAGTTCTTTGACCTGAATGTTGGTTTGAAACAGGGGTGTGTGATGTTCCCGTGGTTGTTTACTGTATATATGGATGGAGTCATGAAAGAAATACTATCAAGAGCAGTGGATGTTGGTGTATCGCTGAAAAGGGAGGGAATTGAGTGGAAGCTATCTATCTGCTGTTTGCGGATGATACAGTTCTGATGAGTGATAATGAATGGGAGTTGCAGGGTCTGGTAAATGAGTTGGGAACAGTGTGCGAAAAACGGAATTTGAAGGTAAATGCGGGGAAGAGCAAGGTTGTGGTCTTCGAAAGGGGTAAAGTCACAGAGTGTGAGGTGAAGCTGAACGGTCAGGCTATGGAGATCGTCAACTCTTTTAAGTATCTGGGCAGTGTGTTGAGTAAAGATGGGACTATGGATGAAGAAGTGTGGGAGAGGGTACAACAGGGGAAGAGGGTTGTAGGAATGCTAAAAGCAGTAACAAGAAATAGGGTGGTCAGTATGGAAGTGAAGAAGTCCTTGCATGACAGTGTGGTAATCCCGACACTGACTTACGGAAGCGAAGCATGGACGTTGGTTGAGAGACTCAGACCAAGAGTGAGAGCAGTGGAAATGAATTACTTAAGGAGTGCGTGCGGAGTTACATGGAGGGATAGACAGACTAATGAGGAAGTAAGAAGAAGTTGTGGTGTGGAGGTAGATGTGCTGGAAAGTGTGAAAAGGAACAACTTGAGATGGTTCGGCCATATGGAACGTATGGAAAGCGAGAGAATGACTAAGAGGGTGTACGAGAGCGAGGTGGAGGGACAGAGAGGGAGAGGTAGACCGAATGAGAGGTGGAAGGATGGAGTGAGGAAGTACATGAACGAAGGCGGTGCTGGTTGGGGGGAGGGGCGTCGACTGCCTGGGGACAGAGGTGCATGGGGGCGGTTCGTTCGTGGCCACCCCTTCGGGGATCACGGCGTCAGGCAATAGATAGATAGATAGAAAGGCTTAAAAATGATTCAGTGATAATTATTTATCTTGCGATTATAAGAAACCTTTGCTCAAGGTGAATAAGACTATAATTATAAGGCATCACCTAATTGTTGGGGTTAATGAACACAGTTTCTCAAGTGTCACCCTTACCATTATCAGTCATCATGCTTATCAATCTAGACTCCATACCACAACCATGACTAACCTTACAGGCACATTGTGGAGGGTGAAGAATGCATAAGTATTAAGGATACCACGTAATTTGTTTTGTTTTCATATTGTAATGAGAGAGAGAGTGAAAGTAACAATGAGAGAGGCCTGATGAATATGTGTGTGAATATGTTAAAATACTAGGGATAAGAAAAGGTGTGTATGAATAAGACTGTGAATAACGTGATAAAAATGAAATAACGAAAGAGATGACATACCTGTGAAGCAAGAAGATCAACTCCTTACATCTGCTCTTTTGATCTTAAGGCGGTAATCACTAGTCAGGTGTTTAAGTTAACCCCTTCTGTACCAGCGACGGCAGGGAGCCGTCAGTAGATAAGTCACTCCCCAGTCCCAGCAATGGCAGGGAGCCGTCAGTAATATACTTTCCTTGTAACTGCCAGTATCAGGCAGTGTCTGGTACCACGACCGTTTGAGCACTGCTCTCGAGTTGGCAACACTTCTCAGCTTATATCCAACCCTCTGCAGGCTGGGAGAGCCAGCATTCCTTCATCTTTGAGGTGGGAGGTTGTTTTATCTTGCCATTTTGGCTACATTGCTTGGGACTGGGGGGGACTTTTATTACTGTATCCTCCGGTACAGTAGGGGTTAACAATAGTTGATAGGAGCCCCTGATACCTCCGTCGCTAGCAGCAGAGGTATTATTATTACCGATAGGTTGAGGAGGGGGGGGTCAATGGAAAAATGTCTCGAGGAAGGTTTGGAAGGGCTTGAGTACTTTGCCTGAGATACCAAGATTTTAATTGCACGCAATGCTTCTTGTTTAACAATATTAGGCCAACACTTGCATAATTTGAATCTTGAATTCGCAGACATTGTAATCTTGTAAAGACAAACCACATTATGCAAGGAAAGGGTAGCCTGGGTGTTTGTTCATTTGAGAGAGAGAGAGAGAGAGAGAGAGAGAGAGAGAGAGAGAGAGAGAGAGAGAGAGAGAGAGAGAGAGAGAGAAGGGTGGGGGAAGGAGGATGCAGTATTCTAGTGTGTTTCAGATGCAGTTAAACAGTTGCACGAACCAATCTTTTATAAAATGTTCCATAAGTTTGTCCTATTTTAGATTTAACACACTATAACCTTAATACACAATCAGAAATATTAGTCATATTATTCACTGTAAATCTATATAACATATGCAATGTGTGAGAGAGAGATTTCACTCATGTGCAGTGTCACACATAGCAAACATTTTCTAATTTTTACCGATTTTGGCCTTCGTTTGCAAGATCGTTGCAAGATAACCAGATATCATACAAGGATGATTCAGGTGTCATTTGAAAGCTGTATCATTGTACTTTCACAGATATATAATTGTATGATGCTCTGGCTCTTGCTTATGCGTGAAAAGTAGCAGGGAATGAAGGTAATTTTGGGGCAATGCACGCTCCAAAGGGGTTAAGCTGCTATTTGTTCCAAATGATACATGACCATCTGCCTATCCCCTTTATAACGAAAGGAGGATCTGATGAAGCCTTAAGAACAATTTAACCCGTTGAGACCCAGCGTCGCACGTGTTGCGTCGGCAGTCTTTGATCACCAACTCCCAGCGACGCATCACGTGCGTCCGACATATAAAAAACACTTACGTGGCTCGTAAGGTAGGAAATGGCGGGAGAATAGGAGGGGGCAGTACCGTAGTGTGTGGGGGAGCCGGGCCAGTAGGTGTGAGCGGGCCGAGACAGCCGTGCGGCTGGTGGTGGTGGGCTTAGTGGGGATAGTTTACACCCCTAGTTTACCGCCACTTTGAACCTTCATTACTCCGGTCGTATGGGAGCTAGAGGCTTGAGATTTATGTGAGATACTCCTTAGGATGTATGCCGTACAATGCCATACTCAGTTTTTACCCTAGTGCTCCCGGGCGGGTGGTCATGCGGGGGAGACGAACAATTGAACCCCCCCCCCCCCGCCCCCCAAATGACCGAAATTAGTTTTTTTTTATTTGTGTGTTCATTTCTCACCATTCTCTTCCATTTTGGCTCAACACATTTTTTTGAAGCTCCCCCCCCCAAACCCCCCACCGGCCCCCCCCCCCCCCCCCCCACAAAAAAATGTCAGAGGTGATTTTTTTTTGTTTTTTTTTCATTTCTCATCCTTGTCTTCCATTTTAGCAAACAAAAAAAATAAGTGAAAATGGCTTGGGACTGGGGTGAACAAAATATTATAACTAGCCGGGGCTCAACGGGTTAAACCTTATAAGGACAAGAGGGACTCTCTGGCAACACACACACACACACACACACACACATATTGTATTTGTCTCAACATCTGATATTTATAATTTACTATATCTCCATTGCCTCTATGCTATATGTGTTAATTAAGAAAGATTCAGGATACATATTTATAATACATATAAAGTAGAGAGACCTGGAGGGCATGAAGGAAGTGGGAGAGGTGAGCAAAGTGTTTAGGGAAGAGATATGTGTAGCATGTGAGGAGGTATGTGGAGTAAGAAGAAGAGGGAGGGCAATGAAGGGTACAGCATGGTGGACAGAAGAGGTAAAAATAGCTGTTGAAGACAACAAGAAAGCATATAGAGAGTGGCCATATAGAGAGTGAACAAAGACATGGAGAGACAGAAAAGAGAGAGGTGAAGAGTGTGGTGAAGGAAAGTAAGAGAAGAGCAGATGAGGAATTTGGAAGGCATCTAAGTGTAAAATAGAGGGAGTGAAAGAAACTTCTGGAAAGATGCCAAAAAAGTTAGGGAGGGTAGCAAGGGAAATACTAAGGGTGTGAAAGATAATAATGGTCGAGTGTTAGCCGAGAAGCAAGAGAGAGTCGAGAGATGGAGGGAGTACTTCAACGAATTGTTAAACGTAAGGAATGAAATGCCAGCAAACATAGTTGGATGGGGTATAGGAGAGAGAAGAAGAGAAGCAGTGGAGGAGGAGGAGGGGATCAGGTCAGAAGTTTGTGAAGCCATGAAAAGAGTGAAGATGGGGAAAGTATCAGGAATAGATGGAGTGTGTGGAGAAATGCTGAGGTATGGTGGTGAGATAGTGATCGAATGGGTATGGAAAATGTGTAAACTAGCATGGGAGAAGGGAAGTGCGCCTGATGACTAGAAGACAGGCATAATAGTCCGCTGTATAAGGGTAAAGAGGAGTGCGTGGTAACCACTAGGGGATATGTCTGCTAAGAATAGTAGGGAAGGTGTAAAGTAAGGTAGTGATCGAGAGAGTGAGAGTGAGAACGGAAAAATGGGTAGGTGACAAGCAGGGCGGGTTTAGGAAGGGAAGAGGAGGATGTGTCGACCAGATTTTTGTCTTGAAATGTGTTGTGGAGATATATCTGGAGAAGCGACAAAAGTTGTATGCTGCCTTTATGGACTTGGATAAGGCCTATGACAGAGTTGATAGAGAAGGTATATGGAAATTACTGAGAATATACAGAGTAGATGGCAAGTTGCTGAAAGCAGTGAATAGCATGTATGAGAGTGCAAAGGCGTCGATGCGTGTGGAGAATGAACAGAGCAAGTTCTTTGATCTGATTGTTTGGTTAAAGCAAGGGTGTGTGATGTCCCCATGATTGTTCAACATATATATAGATGGAGTCATGAAAGAATTGCAAGGAATAGCAGTGGATGTTTGTGTACCGCTGACAAGGAAAGGAAATAAGTGGAACTTGCCTGTACTGCTGTTGAACAATAGTGAATGGGAGTTGCAGGGTCTGGTAAATATGTTTGAAACAGTGTGTGCAAAACGGAATGTAAAGGTAAATGTGGGAAGAGCAAGGTTATGGTCTTTGAAAGGGATGCAGCCACAGAGTGTGTAGTGAGGTTGAACGGTCAGGCTAAGGAGAATGTCAGCTCATTTAAGAGTTTGGGCAGTGTGTTGAGTAAAGATGGGAGTATTGATGAATAAGTGCAACAGAGGAAGAGGGTTGTAGGAACGCTGAAAGCAGTAACAAGAAATAGGGTGGTCAGCTTGGAAGTAAAGAAGTCCTTGCGTGACAGTGTGGTAATCTCGACCTTGATTTACGGGAGAGAAGCATGAACGTTGGCGAAGAGACTCAAACCAAGAGTGAGAGGGGTAGAAATTAGTTACTTGAGAAGTACGTGCAGAGTTACATGGAGGGATAGATAGGCAAATGAGGAAGTACGAGAGAGGTGTGGTGTGGATGTAGATGTGCTGGAAAGTGTGAAAAGGAACACCTTGAGATGGTTCGGCCATGTGGAAGGTATGGGAAGCGAGAGAATGACTAAGAGAGTGTACAAGAGTGAGGTGGAAGGATAGAGGGAGAGGTAGACCGAGTGAGAGGTGGAAGGATGGAGTTAAGAAGTATATGCGTAAAAACGGTGCTGGATGGGAGGAGGGACGTCGACTGACTGGGGACAGAGGTGCATGGGCGCGTTCCGTTCGCGGCCACCCTTATGGATCATGATGTCCGGCAATAGATAGATAAAGCATCCACTTTGTTTCACCTCGTTTGTTCGTAATAAAGTACTCAAAGTATATAAACTGATTGAACTCCCACTGACCTTATATTCCCTGGACCTTGGTATAGAGGGGAGAAAACAAATATAAATACAAACAGAAGAGGCGGGATTGAAGGAAGATAAGCTGGGCGTGTGTGGGGCTCAGGTGACCAGGTGCGTAGAAGAGATAGAGTGGATAACTGTCCGGTAGACATAGTGTATAATTATGGACAATGCAGTATGAGGACGTGTTTTCCATTTATTCTAACTAACATTAAACAATTGTACTAATCTTTGGAAGGCCCTCTGGGAATTAAAAGGGTACAGTCTATTCTCAATTAACCCTATGACTCGTCAATATCATTCATAAGGTGAATGAAATCGCTCAGTAATAGCCAAAATATAATCCAGAAACGCTTCAGTGTACACTAAAAGGGTTAATAATATTGCGACCTGTATTGGTAATTGAACCAAACGAACAGCTACCATATCTAGGATAATTAGCATACTATATTTATGTATGTACAGTATGTTGCATACGTCATATTGAACCAAACGAACAGCTACCATATCTAGGATAATTAGCATACTATATTTATGTATGTACAGTATGTTGCATACGTCATATTGCCGATACTAAAATTATCATGTACGGTCGCGCTAATAAGTCATGCACAGCTGTCATTATGTTTGGCATGCTCTGTGCTGTATTAATGTCTGTCAGATGTTGAATAGGGTAGGTAAGTGTAGGAACATTTTTTTTTTATTTCACTCGATATGAAGAAATGAAGCTTAGATATTGCTGATACCAATTATTGATCAAAATATATCTTGGTGCCGAGACTTGGCTTATTAGCGCGATTGTACTATAATAGATATCATCTATTATATATATTATTGTAATTCCAAAATATTAAATATACAATACTCGGTATGACATGATGCTATACTGTATGATGTGGAGTATAAATGCAGCAAGCATCACGGAAGAGATCAGTTGTGTGATTACCACCTTACTGCTCACACACGGACGTTCTCCCGGACACAACAAATATCGCTCCATTATCATCACCACCTATTTTATTAACTTTACCTCACATTCACGACCAACTACTTCACCTAGTAACCAAACTGCTACTATATTATTCACAGTAGGACAGTGCTCACATATTAACTTTACCTCACATTCACAACCAACTACTTCACCTAGTAACCAAACTGCTACTATATTATTCACAGTAGGACTGTTATGCCCGGTCCAAATTGGAACGCGAGATATTCTTTGTACAATGAGCAGCTCTCTAACTGGATAGATATACCTTAAACTTTAAATAAAGAGACAACACGGCAGGATAGTAAGCACACAGGTAACAAGTTAACATGGGTTTTATTCAGTTTAACACCTGGTTCATGGAGGAGCAAGACATATATTTTATACCTGTAACCTGGAGATCATCAACAATAATAAGAATAATTAAGACATACAATACTCAGGTTATCAAGTAAGCAATAGGAGTCGGACAATGGGTCCGGACTCAAGGTAATAATAATACTCCTAGGATACAATTATAAGGTATCCAAAATGGTGGAGGTACACCTCCTACCCAAATAGATCTCAGAGAGGATCTCAACAAAAGACAAGAGTGCAGTAATGGCAAATGCCGTCTGGATCATGCAATGATGTCCCCGGCATATAGTGACGTTAACCGACTCTAAAGCAATAATGGCCAAGTGGTCATCCACAATGAAGTGGGCTCGGAAAGGCTCACAAATGATATTAATACTATAGGTGTGCTAGATCTCACCTGGCAAAGATTAATCCTTAACTCTAATTGTGTACTAGCAAGGTGCTGAAGGCTGAGGCAACAATCGTCGGGAGCTGAGATAGAGTGAAATCTATTCGAGTTATGAACCTGACAGAATGTTAAATGAATTAGGCTAGAAGTTATACAAAGGGACTAGATTACGTGTAAATATGTGTTTGTGTTTGATGCTATGGGTCTTATATAAGCACGCCCCCTCTGTCGGGCTATGGGAGACCAATAACCCGGGAAGGTGCATATATAAGGATCCCCTGATAGGTATGTATAATGGGTCCCGGCAAGTGGGCTAATTAACGTCAATTTAAGTAGGGAGAAGAAAGACCTCTCGCAAGACGTAATGTTAATGAGAACCCCTGAAGATAACTTCTACCACAACCCTGAGTCAACTCTATACCCATAAACGGTACAAAAGCACTTAAAGGAGAGCTGTAGTGAAGAGGAGGGCCCATAGATCGAGGGAGGATCCAGTAGTCCGGAGGGCGGCTGGGCGTGATGACTCCGGAAGTTGGTCCAGGGGGGGGGGGGGGGGGGGGGGGGCGGCTGGGCTTGATGACTCCAGCTACTGGTCCAGGGTGAGTCACAAGATGATTCCTTAGACCTTGGCGCCTACCACGGGACAACCGGGTTCCTCTTGCACTCCCACAGTGCAGTGATCCCCAAAGGATATGCTGGAGTTCTGCTACAAGGTTTGGGGGGTTAGGGTGACTAGCATAATGATCTACCTAGAGTGGCAAGCAGTCTAGATAGTGACATTATAGGTAGTCTAAGGGGGGTCAAGGTAAGTGTCTTCCTTCCTTGCTAGTTCGTGGAACTATCAGAACCATGTAGCAAAAAGAGAATCCAGAAAGGGGAGCCCAAAGTGGGTTGCCCAAAATTAGTCCTCTTCCTGATGGGGGGAACCCGATCTGGTAGATCTCAAGTTACTACACTATCCTCATAATCCCTTGAACAAAACAAGGTAGGAATCCTTTGGTACTTGGTTTGTGCACCGCATTGAAGGCCAGAAAGGGGGAGCCCAAAGTGGGTTGCCCAAGCTAGTCCTCTTCCTGATGGGGGGAACCCAACCTGGTAGATCTTCGATCACAGCACACAACTGACAAGTGAACACCAGCTATCTCTGGCTGTTCTTACCCTGAACTAAATAATACCAAATGGCAAGCTTAGTTAATGATGTCCAGGCTGGGTGAGTATAAGGCAATCTTCTTGCCCCTACTTAAGGCGCCCGGCTTGAGAGGATCAAGGGCGTTTGGCGCGTGGTGGTTATGTCCTTGTGGCTCTGGGGGTGGCGTGCCTGGACTCTGGCTGGCAGGAGTAGGGTTGGCTGCAGGTTTTAGTGGCAGCTAGAGATGCGGTCTTATCATCCTGAGACCGCATCTCACTACCGTCTGGTAGAGAAAAGTCCCGACCCCGGGACTGGAGATGGTAATGTCTTGAAGTATTATCTTCGTAGACAGGGGTCAGGTGCTGGAGGAAGTGGTAATAAATGACTCCCTGGTTGTTAGGGGTGGCCATCTTGTCTCCGGTGAGGGTGAGGAGAGAAGAGGAGTCATAGTACCTCAAATGGTCGAGGAGGTGGTGAGGTGACTTGATCACTTTGGTGGAGTCCTTCCGTGCCAGGGTTATCATGTCAATCCGCATCTTGGTGGTGGTCGTCAGCGAGGGCGTTGTCGTGGCTGGAGGTGGTTGGAGAGTGATGACAGAGAGCCTGGCTTGGCCCAGGTCATGAGGTTGTGCGGACGCCGAAGTACCAGGCTGGGGGAAGGAGCTTGGTGCGGACGCCGAAGTACCAGGCTGGGGGGAGGAGCTTGAAGACGCTTGATCCTTAAGGGGAGCGTCCGGCTTTACTCCAGAACGTGTCAGTGGATTTTGTCTGTATTTCATAAGATTTTGTACACGTATAGGGGACCTAACAACTAAGAAATTTCCAAAAATTTAATTCTCTAGGACAATTATTTTTTGAGTTAGGTGTGTAAATTTATGACTTTTTGTAAAATCAAAATCTCATTTAAATGTTGTTGCTTGATTGTTTTAATGCATTGGGGGTACTAACAATAGGTGTAGTTTCAATTGTACGTTGATACTTTTTTCCATTTTGTATCTAATTGTAGAATTAGGGCATTTACAATTAGGTACAAATTAGGTACAAATTAGGTGACAAATGTCTCGGGGTGCTGTGTCGATATGGGAAATAAATAAAAACAAATGGCGACGTGGAGTTGTAGAGAATTTCATGCCCTTTCCAATGACACCAGAAACATTGTTGTAGCATGTTTGGTTACGTCAGAACTGCGCCGACAAGTGAACTTTCTTACGTGAGGTACTAAGGCACGAGAGCTGTTGCAAGCCAGCCGGCCAGCCGCACCCTACCTCTCTCGCGGCTTGGACCACACTGCTCTTTCTCCTCCACCACCACCACACCCTTCGTTGTTACCCGGGTTGAGTACCAGATACTGTTAGGCAAAATAATCTAAGAACGTCATATTTTCACCAAAAATTCATGGTTTTAGTTTTTGTTTTTTTGCAGATCCGAAACCCATAATGCATTTTCTACGACCCGCGACCCGCGAAAACTTTAAACTAGCCCAGAAATAACATGCTTCCAGACGGAATATTGCCTCAGGATTTTAACTGAAGACAGAGGGATGGGTGATGATGCCATATATCGGGTTGCGCAATATTGCCGTTTTGAGCACTATTACGAGTATGAACCGGACGCTCCCCTTAACCTTTCTCGCTTTAGGCTGAGACAGGGCTGGTTCCCATCTGGTGGGTGGCTTCACAGGTCTTCCACAGCGGGTATGAGAAGGCCCTCTGGGAAATGGGGGAGATGGAGTTAGAGGTGACATTGAGCGAAATTTGGATATTGTTTTCGCCTGGGAAATTGAGAAGGAGGGGAAATAGATTGAGGAGAAGGAGGTAGGGTTTTAGAGATAGGAGGAGTAGGTGAGGGGTTTTTAGGACGGAAGCTGGGGGTGATAGGCAAAGTGGGGGGTATGTTGGTGAGTTGTGGTGGCGAGGGGGGAAGACTAGACGTGGCAAGGTTAATTAAAGGTGATGGTTGAGAAGGAGGTTGCGGAGGTGAAACGAGAGGAGAGGAGATGTGAGAAGATTTGGGCTTAGAAATGCGGGAAGGGGTGAAGGTGACAGGAGGTGAAAGAGAAGAGGGGGAAGTTTGGGTTTGAGTAGAGAGAACAGGAGGAGGTCGATGTTTAGGAAGGTGAGAAGGGGTGAACTGGTTGAGGCGAGTGGGAAGGGTGACAGGAGGTTGCAGTACAGGAGAGTGAAGGGCAGGCAAAGGAGAATTGAGAGGGGGAGTGGAAAGAGGTGGAGGGAGAGGGACAGCATGGTTGAGAGGGACAGGTCCGGAAAGACAGGAAGTTTGAGGGTGAAGATTTTAAACAGGGGTACAGTCAACATCCTGATCAGGCTCAGCTACAACAGTAATATTCTTATTAATAGGTTGAAACCTTCTGACAAACCTATTCCTATAAGTGCGAGATTCCCTATGATAGTTAATTATGACCTGGAAACAGTTTGGGATCCTAAGGACCTCAAATGGACCCTTGTACCGTGGCTTCAGTTTGGAGGGTACAGGTAAGATGGCGACCATGACTAGGTCGCCTACTTGGTGAGGGTTGTTCTTGGGGCTTCATCAGGCTGGAGATCTTGGGAAAACTGGAGCTGACGTAGGCGGTTCCTGAGGTGGACGAGGTTGGTATTTAGACCTGGTGAGGCCTCAGTAGGGGCAGCTAGGTGACGTAGTGATATGAGGAGAGGTGGGCTCCCAAAAACCATCTCATGAGGGGTGATCCCGTTGTCTCTGGGGCAGGTGTTTATTCCCCATTGTATGATGCGAATTTGGCTGGTCCAGTCCAATGAGTTCATCTGTTTGGAGGCGTGTCCGGATTTGATTGGCGATGGTTCTATGAGATCGCTCGCAGATGGAGTTTCCTTTTGGCCAGTAGGGTGAAGAGTGGCTGATGTGAAAACCAAACATTTCGGAGATCTGCGTCCAAATTTGTCCGGTGAATTCAGGGGCATTGTCGGAGTGGATTGCCTGTGGCAATCCAAAATAGGGAAAGACATGTTGTAATAATGCCTCGGTGACGGCCATAGCAGTGTGTTCTCTGGCAGGGCAGGCGATCACGTATTTTGAGTATGTGTCCACGAAGGTGATGATGTAGCGGTATCCCCTGTCGTTTTGTAGAGGTCCCATGACGTCTACTGCCAAAAGTTGCCAGGGTTCAGAAGCGATGAGTTTGCCGGAAGGTCCTGGGGTGCGTGTTTGGTCTTTTCCCAGGGTGCAGGCACGGCAAGCTTCAGTGATTTTCTTGGCCGTGGTGTAGGGGCGAGGAGTCCAGTAGATGTTTTTGAACGTGTTCACCAACTTCTTTTGGCCTAGATGGATCCCGTTGTTGGTGTGCAAGGAAGACATCATTTGTTCAGCATCCTCAGGCCCTAGTACGATCTGACCTTCTGGGGTAAAGAGGGCATCACCCCTTCTTTGTAAGAGGCCAAAAAGTCGGGTGGAGATCCAAGTTGGTTTGTCGTTCCGGAGGTAGGCCTGGATGAGAGGGGGAGTGGTAGTAGGTGGTGGTCGAGGTTCTTGGATGGCGTTGAGTTGTTCTGGTGCCAGTGGGAGCCGGGATAAGGCGTCTGCATTGGTATGGAGTTTTCCCGGCCTGTAGGAAATCTCAAAATCAAACTCCTCAAGTGATTCTCGCCAACGGACTGTTAGGGCATTCTTAGAGTCAGATTTCCTGAGCCATTGTAAGGCTTGGTGGTCAGTGATGATGGTGATCTTGACGCCAGCTAGGTACGCCCGGAAGTGTTGGAGGGCCCAAACGATGCCTAAGCATTCTCTCTTAGTTACCGGGTAGTTGGTTTCTGCCGGGGTTAAGGTCCGGCTGGCACAAGCAATGATGTGCTCTCGTCCTTCTCGATTTTGGGAGAGGACTGCACCGACGCCGAGAAGGGACACGTCGGTGTAGAGTCTAAAGGGTAGTTGGTAGTCCGGAAAAGAGACGACAGGGGAAGACACGAGTAGGTCCTTGAGGGAGGTGAAGCCTTGGAGACGGTCGGGGGTCCACACAAAAGGTTCTTCCTTCCTAGTTAAGTCGTGTAGAGGTCTGGCAATGGTGGCGAAATTCTTCACTAACCTCCGATAGTAGGAGGCAAGGCCTAGGAAAGCTCTTACTCCTTTTACTGACTTCGGGGGCTGGATCTCCTGGATGGCTTGGAGTTTCTTGGGGTCAGGTGCAAGTCCTTCTTCTGACACCAGATGTCCTAAGAATTGGACCTCATGTCGAGCCATGGTGCATTTAGTAGGCTTCAGCTTTAATCCGGCTTGTCGGATCCTCTGGAAAACTTGGCTGAGGCGTTGGAGGTGTTCTGCCCAGGTACGACCAAATACTATGATGTCGTCCAAGTACGCCAGACATGTTTCCCAAGTTAATCCCTGAAGTACGGATTCCATCAGTCGGGAGAAGGTGGTGGGACCGTTACATAATCCGAATGGCAGCACTGAGAACTCGTAAAGCTTCCCTTGGCTGGTGGAGAAAGCTGTTTTTTCTTGGTCGGTGGGGGCGACGGGGACCTGCCAGTATCCGGATTGCAGGTCCAGTGTGGAGAACCATCTGGCCCCTAAGAGGGAGTCTAGGGAGTCGTCGATGCGTGGTAGTGGGGTGGCATCTTTGATGGTGACATCGTTGAGTTGTCGGTAGTCGATGCAGAATCGAGATGACCCATCCTTCTTCTTGACCAGTACCACTGGAGAGGACCAAGGGCTAGTTGAGGGGTTGACGATGCCAGCTTCTAATATCTCTGCAACTTGCTTCTGTTCTTCTTGGCGCTGAAGGGGGTTCTTTCTTCGTATAGCCTGTCTGACTGGGGGTCCAACAGTGTGAATGTGGTGTTCTAGGACATGGGTGTGGCCTACATCTTGGGAGTTGGTGGCAAAGATGTCCTGGTATTCGGCCATTAACCCTTAATTAGCGGCTCACCACATAAGTCGAGTTAAATAAAGCTGGACTATGTGGCGGCGCTCGACATAACTCGAGTGGCAATTTCAGCACGTAATGTTGCTGAGAGAGAGAGACAAGTGGTGGCAGGAGAGTAGCGAGCGTATGACTGCTCCAGACCACCGCGGCGAACATACTGACACGAATCCCAGCTCCCTCCTCCCTCTCTCACTCGCTATATAAGGAATTGTATCGGGAAAGTGGCTAATTACATGCTTTTTGCACTCGCGTTGCACGGTTATTGCAAGAAAACTAGCCATCATAAAAGGATCGTTATGGTGTCATTCGAAAGCTCTGTTTATGCCCTTTCAGGGATAGGTACTTGTTTTACGTTCTGGGTCTTATTTAGGCATGAAAATGATCACGTAAACAGCCCTAGTTTGGCTAAAAACACCCCGCTGGGCGGTACATATAAATAAACCGCATAGGCCGCTCGTAAGGTGTTAACAGGCACAGATCGTCCTTTTGTTGAGGGGTGAGGTGAGTAGGAACGTCTGGGAGTGATGGAGTTGATACAGGAATGGAGGTGGTGGTGTCGGTTGAAGGCTGGTCATCATAAGTCTCCAGTTCTCCGATGGTGAGACCCCTGGGTAGGGTGATAGGGTGGTCGGAGATGTTGGCTATTCTTACTGCATTTTGTTTTAAAATGGCAGGAGCAGTGAGACAATCCCTGTCAAAAGGGCTCTGAAGAGAGGGAGTGTGAATGAGTTCTCCGTTGAGGGCTGGATGGATGGGTACCCAATGTTCATGATGTGGCAGCAAGGTGATGGGTTGAATGGTGATGGCCGATGCAACACGGATGGCTTTCAAGGTTTGAAGAGGGTCATGGAGCGGTGTGGCAATCTTCGGAGTGGTGAGTCCTGGGGGTTTGGTGGAAAATAACAATCTTCTTTCAACACACTGGATAGTAGTGCGAAGGGCCGTGAGAAGGTCGAATCCCAGGTATCCGTCGTAGGTGGTTTCTGGGGAGGGAAATACCATGAAAGCGTGGTGATGGCCGTGGTTAGGTTGAGGGGTGGCCACATACAGTGGGGCCGTGATGCCAGTACTAGGAATAAGGTTGTCGTTGGCATCAATGAGGGTGGTGGACGAGTGTTGAATCGGTCCATAAGTGTTGTGATGTCTCTGGTGGTAAGAGGAAAAAATACAGGATCTTGAAGCTCCGGTGTCGACAAGGAGTCGAGAGTTGACTCCCTGGATGGTCAGGTGGGTGTAAATGGGAGGCTTTATCATATCATAGCTGCCCCTATCTCGAGCCCCCGCCAGTTTGCAAGTTGGTGGGCGGGGGCGGTCTAAAAACCCGGTTTGATGACTTCCGGCTCGACTGTACTGTGGTCGTCCGGGTCACCAACCTCGTCGTAGTCCTCAGCTCCTGCATCCTCTTCTCCTCCATCCTCTTCTAGGATGGTGGCAACTCTTCTGGAGGGCTTCAGCCAGGGAATCTGTCCCCAGAACAGTGGAACCCTCGAGCGTTTGGCCAGCAACTCGGCAAAAGACCTCTTCAACCCATTAATAGGGCACTGGGACCCGCAGGGCTTCCAGTCTCCAGGCTTGACTCTGGCCCATTCTTCCGGCTTGTCCTGGTTGCGGCTAGGGTGGTAGGTTGGTCCGGAATGACCTCCTTGTGGCTTAGTGGGAGCTCGTTGGATACCCGCGATCTTTCCTTGCTCCTGGGATTTTTGCAGGGCCAGAATACGGCGTATGATAGGGAGGTCTGTATCATATCCGGCCGGTTCTGTGATAGCAAAGTGGTCCCGGACGGCACGCGGAAGGATCCTCATCAGGGTCCGGCGGACGTTCTCCTTCCTCTCTGCAGCTGTAGCCGTTGTGAATGCGGTGGAAGCCAGCCTGGTAAGCTTGCTGATGGTGGCGTCGAGGTCCCCGTCGTAGGAGATGGCGTGAAATTGCTGGTCGGCTATTACAGTACCTAAGACGGGGTTAATGGCAGTTTTAGTGTATGTTTCAAACTGTTCCCAGGTCATTCCGGGGTTCTCTTTTACATAACTGGAAACTAGGGCCATAGACCGCCCTAGCTTCATGACTACAGTATGTATTTTAGGGGCAACTTCATCTTTAAATATGATGTCAAGCACTGGCTTGACAACCTCTAAATAGGTGGCAATGTCAGTTTCCTCTTGTCTGAAAGGAATAATATCCAGTGCTTTCCCTGCCATCCAGACTACTTATCCCTGTCGTGATACTCTCAAAATATTTAAAGCAGGAAAAACCTGAAAGGCTACCTTCGAGAAAGAGACACCGCTGCCACCAGTGTTATGCTCGGTCCAAATTGGAACGCGAGATATTCTTTGTACAATGAGCAGCTCTCTAACTGGATAGGTATACCTTAAACTTTAAATAAAGAGACAACACGGCAGGAGAGTAAGCACACAGGTAACAAGTTAACATGGGTTTTATTCAGTTTAACACCTGGTTCATGGAGGAGCAAGACATATTTTATACCTGTAACCTGGAGATCATCAACAATAATAAGAATAATTAAGACATACAATACTCAGGTTATCAAGTAAGCAATAGGAGTCGGACAATGGGTCCGGACTCAAGGTAATAATAATACTCCTAGGATACAATTATAAGGTATCCAAAATGGTGGAGGTACACCACCTACCCAAATAGATCTCAGAGAGGATCTCAACAAAAGACAAGAGTGCAGTAATGGCAAATGCCGTCTGGATCATGCAATGATGTCCCCGGCATATATTGACGTTAACCGACTCTAAAGCAATAATGGCCAAGTGGTCATCCACAATGAAGTGGGCTCGGAAAGGCTCACAAATGATATTAATACTATAGGTGTGCTAGATCTCACCTGGCAAAGATTAATCCTTAACTCTAATTGTGTACTAGCAAGGTGCTGAAGGCTGAGGCAACAATCGTCGGGAGCTGAGATAGAGTGAAATCTATTCGAGTTATGAACCTGACAGAATGTTAAATGAATTAGGCTAGAAGTTATACAAAGGGACTAGATTACGTGTAAATATGTGTTTGTGTTTGATGCTATGGGTCTTATATAAGCACGCCCCCTCTGTCGGGCTATGGGAGACCAATAACCCGGGAAGGTGCATATATAAGGATCCCCTGATAGGTATGTATAATGGGTCCCGGCAAGTGGGCTAATTAACGTCAATTTAAGTAGGGAGAAGAAAGACCTCTCGCAAGACGTAATGTTAATGAGAACCCCTGAAGATAACTTCTACCACAACCCTGAGTCAACTCTATACCCATAAACGGTACAAAAGCACTTAAAGGAGAGCTGTAGTGAAGAGGAGGGCCCATAGATCGAGGGAGGATCCAGTAGTCCGGAGGGCGGCTGGGCGTGATGACTCCGGAAGTTGGTCCAGGGGGGGGGGGGGGGGCGGCTGGGCTTGATGACTCCAGCTACTGGTCCAGGGTGAGTCACAAGATGATTCCTTAGACCTTGGCGCCTACCACGGGACAACCGGGTTCCTCTTGCACTCCCACAGTGCAGTGATCCCCAAAGGATATGCTGGAGGTTTGGGGGGTTAGGGTGACTAGCATAATGATCTACCTAGAGTGGCAAGCAGTCTAGATAGTGACATTATAGGTAGTCTAAGGGGGGTCAAGGTAAGTGTCTTCCTTCCTTGCTAGTTCGTGGAACTATCAGAACCATGTAGCAAAAAGAGAATCCAGAAAGGGGAGCCCAAAGTGGGTTGCCCAAAATTAGTCCTCTTCCTGATGGGGGGAACCCGATCTGGTAGATCTCAAGTTACTACACTATCCTCATAATCCCTTGAACAAAACAAGGTAGGAATCCTTTGGTACTTGGTTTGTGCACCGCATCGAAGGCCAGAAAGGGGGAGCCCAAAGTGGGTTGCCCAAGCTAGTCCTCTTCCTGATGGGGGGAACCCGACCTGGTAGATCTTCGATCACAGCACACAACTGACAAGTTGAACACCAGCTATCTCTGGCTGTTCTTACCCTGAACTAAATAATACCAAATGGCAAGCTTAGTTAATGATGTCCAGGCTGGGTGAGTATAAGGCAATCTTCTTGCCCCTACTTAAGGCGCCCGGCTTGAGAGGATCAAGGGCGTTTGGCGCGTGGTGGTTATGTCCTTGTGGCTCTGGGGGTGGCGCGCCTGGACTCTGGCTGGCAGGAGTAGGGTTGGCTGCAGGTTTTAGTGGCAGCTAGAGATGCGGTCTTATCATCCTGAGACCGCATCTCAAGGACAGTGCTCACATATTAACTTTACCTCACATTCACGACCAACTACTTCACCTAGTAACCAAACTGCTACTATATTATTCACAGTAGGACAGTGCTCACATATTCGCCCCGGTCTCAACATTTCTCAGTCTGCAACAGGTACAGTAATTACGTAATTTGGATGTTACATACATTATGGTAACACTTTGCCATACATACTATGGGTAATAACTAATATTGTTTGTCTTTCTCCCTTCCCAAACTAAAGCGGTTTGGCGAATTTTAGTGTAATAACTGTATTTACTTCAAAGTATTAACCCCTTCTCTACCGGCAACGTCCTTTTAACTTCAAAGTATTAACCCCTTCTCTACCGGCAACGTCCTTTTAACTTCAAAGTATTAACCCCTTCTCTACCGGCAACGTCCTTTCAGCTTTATTTTGGCTACTACTAGACGATTTTATTCAGCTTCGGAAGGACGTCTACCAATAAAAATGGTACAGACTATCTCAATTAATCCTTTTAGCTACCATATATCCTTCCTAAGCTACATACAATTGTCTAGATGTAGCTAAAATCAAATACAAAAGACGTCACCGGTATAGAAGGGGTTAAATAGGAATACAAAGGAATACAATAGAAGACAAGCAACAACAGACTTAATGGTCCTTACTAGGCAACTTATTAACAAACAAATATTGCCACAGCAATCAACTGAAGTAGCCTACACATGCCTACTCAACAGTACTGAAGTAGGCTACACATGCCTACTCAACAGTACTGAAGTAGGCTACACATGCCTACTCAACAGTACTGAAGTAGGCTACACATGCCTACTGAACAGTACTGAAGTAGGCTACACATGCCTACTCAACAGTACTGAAGTAGGCTACACATGCCTACTCAACAGTACTGAAGTAGGCTACACATGCCTACTCAACAGTACTGAAGTAGGCTACACTGCCTACTCAACAGTACTGAAGTAGGCTACACATGCCTATCAAAGTACTGAAGTAGGCTACACATGCCTACTCAACAGTACTGAAGTAGGCTACACATGCCTACTCAACAGTACTGAAGTAGGCTACACATGCCTACTCAACAGTACTGAAGTAGGCTACACATGCCTACTCAACAGTACTGAAGTAGGCTACACATGCCTACTCAACAGTACTGAAGTAGGCTACACATGCCTACTCAACAGTACTGAAGTAGGCTACACATGCCTACTCATGAACGGTACGTGCTACTACTACTTTTTGTTTTTGTTTTTCTATGTGCATAGAAGAGACAAAAGGCAGTTTGCCTGTAACGAGTGCCTCCCCCCAAAATTAATTTAAATTAGAAGAGTGACGGAGCCAAATTCAAGGGACGTTGGAGTCAAAATGCCTTGGCATTTTGAGGAGAGAGAGGGAGAGAGTTCCAGAGTTCACTTGTTGAGTAGAAGAAAGGCTGAGAAAATTTACCAATTCTTGGGTTGGATGGCTGGACTGAATAGGAGTGTACAAAGGAGTACAAAGGAAATCAAGCAACAACAGGTTCAGTGACCCTTCTAGGTTGCTTGTCCTCCAGAACACTGAGGAACAAGTGTCCAAACAGTGGTTTAGAGTGGGTAAGGGAACATTGGAAAGGGAACTACTGCCCTGGAACTAATGTCCGTGGCAGGATTAGGAAGTTAGTAGGGGACAAATAGGTTAGTAACTGAGGGGAGGATAAAATATAGTTATTCATTTACAAACGCAGTCAGTCGCGGGTTTGATGCGAGCTATTTGTCTAGGCGAAGTTTAAATGAATCAACGGTGCTGCAGTCTATAACATCTCGGGGAAGCCCATTCCATAAGTTAACAACTCGATTGAAGAAGAAATGTTTAGCTTCGTTTGAGTTAAAAGATTTACCAACAATTTTGCACCCGTTTCCCCGCGTATACTTAGATTGGTCGATAGTGAAGTACTACAGTTCATATTGTCGATGCCTTTGATGATTTTGAACACTTGAATTAAGTCACCTCTTAATCTGCGCTGGATTAAAGGAAATAGATTTAATTCTCTAAGACGCTCCTCGTATGGTTTGTTCTTTAGGCTAGTTATCATTTTGGTAACTCTACGTTGAACTCGTTCTAGCTTGTCTATATCTTTTTAGTAATAAGGGCACCAGGATTGAACGCAGTATTCCAGAAGAGGGCGGACTAAGGAATTGTAAAGGGTTAGGATAACGTCTTTGGATTTATTTATTTATTTATTTATTTTTTAAGAGACAATGAACGGAGGAAGGAAAAACACAGATAAAACAAAAAGGTCCATGTGCCTATAAAGGCATCCTCCATTCATAAAATGTTTGTAACAACTGGATTTAAACTGTTGTAGATTGTAAGTTTGTGGAAAGCAATTCGAGGGAAGTGAATTCCAAAGAGTAGTAGTTCTGGGGATAAATTAATTTTGATAAGTAGAAGTTCTGCATTGTGGAGGAGAAAGTGTTAATTCATGGGCACTCTCAGCTGCCCTAGTTTCACTGGGAAAGATGTGGAGAGGCGGCACAATTGAAGCAAGTTCTTCGGAACAATTGCTGTGAAAATATCTGTAGAATAATGCAAGGGATGCAACGTGTCTTCGTATGGATAATGTAGGAAGGTCCTGTGTGATTGCAGGGTTATTGATTAATCTAATAGCTTTATTTTGAATTTTGTCCAACTGCCTCAATGCAACCACTCCACTTCCACTCCACAGAGGTGAACAGTAATCCATCTGAGAACGCACATGACTTTTATATATTATGGCCAACTGCTCGTCAGTGAAGAATTCTCGAACTCTGTCCCAGTTTTTGTTATGCTCAAATGACCTGCCTATAAAGCCAATTATTTTGTTTGCCTTCTTAACAACTTCTGAACATTGTTGACCCGGTTTTAGGTTGCTCGATATTGTTACTCCCAGATCGGTTTCTCTGTTTACATTCTTAAGCTGAGTGTCATTCATCAAATAGTTTGCTTTCTCATTTTGGTATCCGATATGTAGTACTTTACATATTATCCGCATTGAAAGTTATTTGCCAAATTTGGGCCCAACATGACAACTTATCTAGATTGTGTTGCATATCATCAACTTGTTCTTTTGAGTGTACGCTATTTGCAATTTTTGTATCGTCAGCAAATTTTGAGATTGTACAGGTGAGACCCTCATCTATGTCGTTGATGTAAATTAGAAAGAGAATTGGTCCTAGTACCGATCCCTGGGATACCCCACTACTTACATTGGTCCATTTAGATGCCTTACTGTTTATGACTAGGGTACTCTTTGCTTTCTGTCGCTGAGCCAATTTTCTATCCATTTCAACACACTGTCTTGTATTCCATGCGCTTTTAGTTTTAGCAGTAAACGTTTGTGGGGAACTTTGTCAAAGGCCTTTTGAAAATCAAGGTATATAATATCTACAGCTTTACTCTCATCATAGAGGTTGAGGATATCGTGGAAGAAGTCTAAGAATAACCAATTAAACAATTCCTTCCCTTCGAAAATGAAAGGGAGGAATTTTCTTTCGATTTCGTGTTCTTAAACAAATCCTTCCCTTCAGGACCCCTTGGGAAGGGAAAATCCTTCCCTTAAGCAGGGGAAAATATTGGAATTTGAAGGACTCTCACTAGGCAGGTCTTCAGTTTTCCCTTCGTCATTTTGTTCATAACATTCTTATATAATGGGAGTCAGTGTGACTAAATATTGGGTTTGACCACTATGTAATTATATTGTTACGACCGGCACAACGAAATAAACAAGGGCACTTAATATTGGACTACAAGATAGGCTAGATCTGCAACAACGGTACGCTAATTCCAAACCCTCGAACTATTAAGCCGGTGAACAAAATACTTAAACCCTCCAGAGTTAATCTACTGGATAACGGGGTATCAATTAACTGGGTTAAAATTAAGTGTACTTCTACAAAGGCTTTCCGGTGACGGCAAAGCCTACTCACAACAAGAGTAATTACGTTAATAAAAAAGCTCTCAAGTAATAACAATGCTTAAATAAACTATGACAAGATTTAATAAAAGATTATATGCTTACGTTATCTTTAGTGTGAGTCTGAACTCAACACTAAACTCTTCAATGCTCTATGAAAACACTTGAAGTCTAGTCCTACAGCAAACAGATATGGAATCTTCTGAAAAAACGTCTGATGCTCTAAGATGCTCGTCGAATATAGAACAGGAATAATGCAGGGGCAGGACACCAAAGCGTGTATCCTAAATACACCAAAAAGTAGGATACATATATATGAAACAAAAGAGTGCAACAACTCTGTGACAGCACTAACAACAGCAACTCAAAAACAGTACTTCCTTAGCCAAAGTAACAGCCATACTGGGTTGTGCACTATGCATCAACCTAGGCTAAAACAATACGTGAATAATTGCTAAAGCATACGCGGTTAAAGTTAATAAACAAAATGCTGTCTTTCTTACTAATAAAGTCTAGCAGCAGCATAAAGGTACAGGGAGCCTAGGCAGAGCTCAAGCATGCTCGCAGCCTACTGTCTCCGCTGAACAGATTTCCCTTATCTTACGTTAGGTGACTAGGAGGCTCTCTTGGTAAGTCCAGATCTCAAGTATCTGGTCTTACCCTGGCGCTCCTCAAAGGTCAACAAAATGAGTTAGCAAGTATACAAGCAAGAGTAGGCAAAAGCCTTTCGCTTGTATACTGCTAAGCTCGCAAAGGAAAATATGCACAAGGGTGTACTACAGGCTACCTAGCTCCGTCGAAGTCGTACAGGCTCTGACTTGCCATATACATAACACAGACAACGACCCAAGATACCCTCCACTGTCTAACATTAAATAGTAATAAAGAACAACCAAATAATTAGAAGCACCCAACAATATGAATCCATGTGACTATGATTCTAATAACCTCTAAAGCTAGTGCAAAACATATATGTGAGAACAGGCGCTGATAATACGACTGGCCGACTATGGAAGTCGTAGGAGAGAACCAGAAGGGATGGGTAATTGAATAAAGATAAGAACTAAGTATTGGAAAGAAGGAGTTCAGAGAGAGGCACAGCAGTAAAGGGGGTTAGATGTGAGACAGAATGTGAGGGACTTGTAGGACCGAGCGCGCGATGCCATGTTCTGACGAGAGAGAAGGAGGGAAGTACTGAGTCTGGCCACCAGATGGCTCTGTGACCAATCACAGGCCGCTAGGTCACATGACAAGCAGACGTCATATGCCATGCCAGGCCCGCCGTCCAATAGCGAGCGGGTGGGCCCACCGAGCGAGGAATGCACACGTACATACGCACACACACTGCCTCTTCGCTCTCCCCTCCGACTCTCTCTCTCTCTCTCACGCGCTGCATGTTATAATCACTACTATGGATATAAAATACTTCTAAGTGTCACAGACAAGAATAAAGCCAAACACTGATCTGTCTGTGACAACATGAATACTAAGAAAGAAAGAATATCGTTCTACGATTATTATTGCCCATTTCACTGCCGTGGCGAGTGCTAACGAGTCACGAGTACATTCTGGCAAGCTGGCCAGCGTAACATTATTAACATGATATAATGCACGATATTGAAAATTATATTGAAAATAAAGTAATGTAATTAAAAGTATTAGAAGACTCCACTGATCTAGGCGTGAATTCGCGTGCGGACGATTCTGGCAATTTCGGGCTGCCAGCTGATAGCCTATTCCTCATCTCATACATATTTTGATTATTATTGATTTTCATTGGTTTACTGATGTAGCCCTTTCAAAGCATCAATTTTGTGCACAGTGTGACTATATTTTGGCACCTGTTAATGCAATAAGTGTCAACATTACCAGGTTTTGAGGCTTGCCAGAGATACGCTATCAACAATTCCCAGTAATACCATACTTTATATAACTAAAAATAGCTAGGCATATACTATAATATTAATATAAATTTGTGGGCTAACAGTAATAGTGGTCAATCATCTTATATAATAATTTAGCCTACCTTACCAGTATCACATATTGGGTTAGGCTAGGCGGCTAGGCCTAGGCTTATCCTATAGCCTACAGTAGGCTACATCATTATGTAAGCTAGCCTAGCCCAGGCTAATCTATTTTTCTTATGAATTTCATGACCCATACAGGATTGTAGGCCTAATTTTTTTTTTCTTAGGCTACATCCCCACTGAATAAACTAACCTAGGCTAGTCTCTGTCCCTCTAGGCTAGCCCATCATAATGTTCAAGCCAACATTTGTTAGATTTTGTCAGAATTGGCTCACCTCAGAATCGATAGGCTATTTGGATTTTAAAATGTTGCGAATTTATTAGGCCTATGGGAAGGATGTAGTATTTGGACATACTACATGGCACCTGCCTTGGTTTACACTACGCGGAACGGCGCCAGCAGTGAACGCTCGCGATCATGTTCCAGTCTATTTTGACTTCCGCAGGATTCAATAATAGGTTGACGGGGTCCTCACCCCCCCTCATTACATGTTGTCATCATATATTATATTGCCAGCAGGGGGCAAATAACAGAAAAAATAACCGTTAAAATAGACGGGAACGTACCCACGAGCGCACTACCTATGTAAACATGACGACCCGGATACATCCTTCACGATTCACGAAGGATGTAGTATCCTGGTGTACGGTCATCATGTTTACATAGGCTGTGCGCTTGCGGTTACGTTTTAGACTATTTTGACTGCTTTTTTTAAGTAATTTGCCCCCTGCTGGCAAAATGCCTATATATGATGATGACAATAAGTCATGGGGGAGTGAGGGGGGCCTTCAACCTAATGTTGTATCCCACGGCAGTCAATATAGACGGAAACGTGATCGCGAGCGTGCGAGTAGTGTAAACAAGGCAAGCGATAAGCTCGAAATTCCTGGAATACTACATCCTTACCTTTATTACTTTATGTTATAGAAAGTCAGAGTTACCTTTTCACTATAATATTTTCCCTGATTTTCATAGCCTTGTACACTATCAGGGAGCGTGTTTTTAGATTATTCGGTAGCTACCGGGTATCTGAACTACAGTTCAAGGAGACTACAACAGCAGTTTGCACGCTCTCTGCGTTTACTTTTAATTTGACAGTGTTTGGTGTACAAACCCCCCCCCCCCCTGGACATAATTGTCATCATATTCATATATAATGCCAGCAGGAGGCAAATAACCACTCGCCGAGGGATGATTTAAGAAAAAAGTGGTAAAATCTGATGCATAGAGCGTGCTAATATTGCCACAGTGTCTGCTTGAATATTGTCATCATATTAGCCTAATCAAAACAAAATCCCTTGAAAAACATATTTGTAAATACTAGCCTATTCAATACTATTGGTTGTGAGTACAATTATAGGCTACCCTAATTTTTCATTACAGTATATCCTAGCCTAATCCCTCTACTTTCTTTAACCCGGGAACTGCGGGGAGACTCTTAAGAGTTCCCCTGGCGGACTGCGGGGAGACTCTTAAGAGTCAGAGAAAACAAAAATCAACTTTTGACATCGATTTTTTTTTTTTGGCCCCTGGGCCATGCAAAATCTCAGTCCTCTACCTCCCCTCCTTCCCCACTTTCCTCCTCTCCTTCAGTTATCACCTATTTTCCCTGTTATTCCCTTTTTCTGAGGTATATTTTCGTGCTAACATTAGAAATCCGGTTGCAGCGTGTGGTCATCACTGATAGCAAGCGAATGCAAGAGAGAGAGAGAGAGTATCGATCGACTGTGTCTCAGTGGCCTTGGGGGAAATTGGCGGGAAAGCAGCTTGCCTCACCCATACATTATACAACTCGCGGGCTATATCTCCGATTTTGACCATCCAAACGCTGTTTTCACTCGTTATTGTTGTTTCAGGTTAATACCTTTATAATCAACCCATAATAGGCGCATATGGATAAGTATTAATGCTATTGATGGTACAATGAATATTTTAGTGACGGAAACACCTCAAATACATGCGCACAGGGAGAGGTGTCTAATTACCCCCATGCGCACTTCAGAGGTTAAATATCCAAACAATATAACTTAACCTGAGAACCTAAGATAGGCCTAGGCTATGCTAACATACAGCGTTTGATTATGCCGAGTGTATAGGCTAACTTACTAACATTGGTAGTAGTTAAAAGTCTGGTAGGCTAAAAGAAAATTTATAAGATTAGAGCCCAAAATTGCTAATGAAAATATGTGCCTACTTATTTTGGGCTGTATACAGTATGGTATGAGATTTTGTTGAAAACTTGGGATTGTTCTTGTTCCCTGGCAAGCCTCAAAACCTGAATTTTCAAACTTATTACATTAACATGTGTCAAAATGTAGTCTCACTGTGCACAATAGTAATGCATTGAAAGGACTGAATCAGCAAAGCAATAATAGTCAAATATAGCCTACTCAATGTTTGTAAGGAAAACCCCACTAGTCACCAGAGTCCCTTGCACACTGTTTCAAATAAAATTTGTGGATTTTCTGTCTGAATTTACTTAACATCCTTAGTATTCTCTAGTCTTGAAGGTTAGGAATAATTATGGTACTGTATTATTACATACAGTACATACAGTGTTGGAACATCAGTGCTTCCAGCCGCTGTGGTGGGTGGATCGGTATCAGTCATTATTATGATCAGCATGGCAGTGGTGGGCAAGTCCCCGTCAGTTTTGAGTGTGTACGGGTCAGCGAAAGAACGTGACACCGGATCTAATTGCACATTATATTGGGCTGCACAAGGAAGGCCAGTTAGTGAAACAAATAGTGCAAGCCACTGGTGTGTGAGTAATTGGTAAGAAATTGGGCGAGGCCTTACAAAGATATTTGCCTAACTACATGGTAACCTAGCCTTTGCCAAACTATATGATAGCCTAGCCTTTGAGGGGAGAGTAAAGAACATAAGAATATCACCCAATCTTCAAAACTATACTAATTAAAATGCCCCAGAACGAGAAGCCCACCACAGAAGCCACGAGCGAACACCACACAGAAACACCCGAAAGAAAGGACCAGCTGACCGAGCCAGCCAATTCAGACAGGCCCATGCCCGCAGGGCTAAGCAGCTCCAAGCCGCACCTACGTACCCCTTCTAAACTGACCATTTTTCCACACCTCACGTACACTACCCCCTCGTGTCCTACACTTCTACCTACATGATGATGAACAGGAATATACATTCATATTAAAAACACCCATGCCCTGTCCCTAGGTTGAGCCAATGCCAACAAATCAGACAGCCATATATCTATGTATGTTCTTACATCCGAGAAGTAGATGTTATATATTTTAGAAATGAATACACCCATGCTCTGTCCCTAGGTTTAAGATATTAATATTAACATACCCTAACATACCTTGTCTTGCCAGACTAAGTTTTTGAAGACCCATCGCCCCCATAAAATCTATGTATTCAATCCTTAGGTTAAGTATTAATATTAACATTCCCTAACATCTTGTCTTGCCAGACTAAGTTTCTGAAGACCCATCGCCCCATAAATCTATGTATTCAATCCTTAGGTTAAGTATCTTTATCCGCCATTGTGTTCACCTTTTTCCATTTACTTTTCCACAATTTTCATACGTCTTCCACTTACCTGCTTCGTATCCACAGTCCACACTACGCCAATTTGCTTCGTGTCCTACACCTCTTACCCGCCCGATTCTACCTACATGATGATGAACAGGAATATACATTCATATTAAAAACACCCATGCCCTGTCCCTAGGTTGAGCCAATGCCAACAAATCAGACAGCCATAATATATCTATGTATGTTCTTGCATCCGAGAAGTAGATGTTAAAAACCACATGTCCAAACTCATAAGAAATTAAGATACCAACGGGTACACCAGGATATAGAACCATTGCCCCCGTAAGACTTAGACAGCCATGACTACAGATGTTAGCCGCCATGCTATAACGTAATTCTTACCCCAACCAGAGATTGTATAGATAACCTTGTTACCAGTATCTGTCATAAGTACCTCGAAACAATAACGAAGTACCCCTACGAACTGCCGCTTTTCTTGGTATATATTTCATAGAAAACGCAGTTCCCAGGGACAACTAGACGTGCAAAAGCTCGTGCCAACTAATAGTATCCATAAACCCTCGTACTGACGAAGAATAATACACCATGTTTTTCCCCACTTTACCCACAGTCAAGCACACACCTACAGTTCACCTCCTTCTACCCCCCCCCAGCCCCACAGTCCACATAATTCTATCTTTTCCAGACTCATATACCACCCCATAGTTGCATTCCCCGGTAGCATTTGGCTAACGTATTTTCACTGCCTTTTCAAACTCCAATATCAACTGCAGCCTAATGCCACCCCCACGCCCAGAGACCTTAGGGTCAAATTTCCCTATAGCCCCCCTGAACTCCTCCCCTCTCATTAAAATACCCTGCGCTTCTCGACTCTTGTCCGACCTAGCCTCTCTCTCATACCTTTTGAAGATCCTTGATTTTTCCGTTGCTAACGATCTCCAACCTTTTATATATATACTCCTACCCAGCCTGCCTTCCCTTAGTAGGCCAGAACAACATTAGAACTTTACTAACCCCTTGCATGCCATCTATTCTCTTACAACCTATTCACAACCCTGCACCCAATGGTCGTCGGTGCGAGACTAGCCGCCTCACCAGTAACTAACTTCTATTGCCATACTTCCAGATAAATGTGGCAGAGTTAGCAACCAGTCTCCACCACATCCAGCAAACCATACGATTAACAACCAACCGATTAAAACCAGCTAGCCAAGGCACCTTCGGTTTGGATATTAACCCTCTCCGACATATGACGCGATGTTGAGCCTATTGGGGATACTTTAAAGCCTTTGTTACCATCATGGGTATTTAGAAACCTTTAGTTTAGTTACTTCAACCTCTGCAGTTGTCTTTGAGTTAGCTGTTGGCAGAAAACTAATTTTGGAGAGGTAATTATAAGAGTGAGATAACTCTATTTCTTAGTGCTAATCTGGCAACCTCTGCGTCATAAATGCGTGAAAGGGTTAAGAAGACCCACATCTGTCTCATAAACAGAGGGTTATTACAAACACTGGTGATATGGCAAGCCCCTAGCCACAGCCGCCGGACGACCATCCCAGAGAGAGAGCGCCCGGCTACCCCTTTTTTACCCACCCGAGGAGGGAGACCCCCACCCCCGCGGAGGTATACCTGACCCCTGTTTTGACTTCCGGGTCATTGCCAGGTAGCCCAAGAATTCTTCCTATCAATGAACTAACCATGCATGTCTAACCCCCTTACTCACCTCTTTTTACCCACAATCATCCATTCACCCTTCTTGCATACTCGGATAAGCAAATTAGCACCTCAGCTATGCCATAGAATGAAGACTGAGCAATATAAGAGAGACGCCCCTATCACAGCTGTCCCAGCCCTCCCCGCAAAGTAGATCCAGTCTCCCTCCCATAAATACTTCCAGTATAGCCAAAATAGTACCTCTTACTAAGGCTCAGTTATCTCACAATATGAAGGCTTCCTATAGCCATGTGTCACAACAGTAATCACCATCTTACCTAGTCCCCATATCTATGGAGAGCTCCAATAAGTCCATAAGATTCAAGATCCCTATGGCCTACAGGGTCCAGAACCGAGCCTATAAACCCA
Source organism: Paralithodes platypus (assembly GCA_032716605.1). NCBI lineage: Eukaryota > Metazoa > Arthropoda > Malacostraca > Decapoda > Lithodidae > Paralithodes > Paralithodes platypus. The sequence goes on along the minus strand of CM064564.1, from coordinate 32,006,855 downwards.
GCTCCCGCCCCAGTAAAATCAGTTGAAAGATAGACACCAACCAGTGGTACCCACCCTGAAGTTGACCTCTAGCTCTGCCCTTGTGTTGTTCCTGAGCTGAGAGATTCCCGAGCCGGCAGACTCCGTGGCAGAAGTTAAATAGAAGATCTGTCCACGTACAAGTACCAACGTGCACTTATAACCTTCACACAAATTAGTGGGTCTATAAGTGTGTAGCCAGCACCGATCGCCAAGAGATCCGACTTGAGAACTTCCTACATTTGGACCACCTGGACGGCCGAGGAACCAGTCGTTAGCCCCCAACATCACCGGAAGCAAGATAACCAGGACCAGACCAACAAATATTATTCAAGATTCACTTTATTAGTACTAACGTGTTATAGTACTAGTTCGACATTCACTTATTAACTTTTCTATGGAGTGGCTATAACTTAGCCCAGTGTAACTCATATTTAACCATTCCATTTGGGACGTACTAAGCGTATCAGTGTTCATTAATTAACAGGCGACATTGACTCGTAATTACCTTATTCCGACATTAAAACCCTAGTAATATCTAACGTTCGCCCACTGATTTGTGTTCTACGTATTTCTGCCATAAGAATATAAATCTTAGATCAGTACCCCCTTGAGGTTACTAGAATTTCCGTGTTCTAAAATATATGCGTGTCTAATTCTAACTGTGAGCCGCTACTTGGGCACCCGACCTACCAGTAAGAAATCTAATTAGTGAAAGTGAATACATAAGTACATTGAGGTCTTCCAGTATTATAAAACTTGCTAACTAAACCAGTGATCAGAAGAGTATACCTGAACATTGGAAGTGGGAGACTAGGCTCCATCCAGATCCGCTAATGCTAGCAGTTCCCTTCTATTATTAATTTTGTTTTGTACGAGTATTACAATCTTTCTATGCTCTTTAATTTATCTACTTAAATAAACGTGATCGTGTGTCGTGTTACCGTGTGTTTATTTTATGTTCTCTATTCCTCATACCTTGTATTGTGCATGCAGCCTTATATACCCAGTCAGATAGAGCCCACATCACCCAAGTTAATCCTGTAGAAAAACAGGGCATAACACTAATGGATAGCTAATATGATGAATAACCTACTCATTGATACCTAAATCATAACTATTGGTGATTCATCTTTTATACAGATTACCCAAGAACAAAAATCAATTTAAAACTTGGAAGAATCTTATTTAAAGGTTCAGTATTATCCAAGCAACCTTCCGCGGCGATTTGCACGCTCTGGGCCATGACCGTTAAGTTCACTTCTATTATGTCCGCTTCTTAGGTTGAGGGGGGCCTCACCTTCCCAGGAATTATTGTCATCAATATAGAGTATATATTGTTTGCAGAAGGGCAAATAACAAATAATGGTAAGGGTTGTGTTAGCGGGTGTACTGTCCACTTTGTTTACAGTCGCACGCTCGCAGTTACATTCGCGTCTAATTTCATTGCTGTTATTTGCCCCTGCTGGTAATATGTATGATAATGACAACAAGTTATGGGGATGATGGGGGGTGAGCCCTCCTCAAACCATTATTGTATCCCAAGGCAAAACAATTTACCCAACACCTGGCCGTGGGATACAATAATGATTTGAGGGGTGCTATGTCCCCTCACCCCCCATGACATTGTCATCATCATATACAGTATATTACCAGGGGCAAATAACAGCAGTCAAATTAGACGTGAATGTAACTGCGAGTGTGCGAATATGGAAACAAAGCAGGCGGTACGCCCGCTAACACAACCCTTACCAAAATAGGGAAGGATGTCATGTTGTGTGCTCGCACTTACGTTCCCGTCCATTTCGACGCTATATTTTCTGCTATTTGCCCCCTGTCATTACTGCATGAATACTAGGTTAGGTTAGGTTAGGTTGTTTGGTTAGGCTAATGTATTTTTATATCCAAAGGCATCCGCATAGTGTAAACAAGGTGAGCGGTACTGCCGGTACACGTAACTACATTCTTGCCCAAAAATAATGTATACAAATTAAAAAACGGTCAAATTAGATAATTAATAAATAAATATCGGTAGCCTAAATATAAACATTGAAAAAAACTAGTTTCAATAGCATAGTAAATCTACTATGGGCCATGAATTGCAATTTTTACCAAATTGGGCCAGATCAAATATAGCCTAGCCTTTATTTTTTGTTCGCTGAATAGAAAACAAATCTAGCCTAGTAGGCCTATATAATATATAGGCTAGGCCTACAGAAGTTCAAGTTAGTATTTGAACTCAGCACACCAGAATATGTCAGGCTATAATGTGTATTGAACTTTGAAGGTAAATATTTCTCAATGGTGGGTTATTGTACGATTCCTATAGCCTAGTTGTTAAGTTTTGGTCAGAAATGGAAGACTTGACCTTGTAATTGAAAAGTGCTCATGCTTGATATATGATACACTAATTCGCACTACATTCGGCTAATCTAATTTATCTCCATCCCTGTTTCTTATCATATCAGTTTATAATTATGTAATTATATTCTTTGATAATAGGCTATAGGCTAGGTCTAAATACTACAACAAAATATGGCTTGTTGGTGTAGGCTACATGCGCAATTTAGAGCTAGGAACCTGTATTTATTAATATCATGTTGACAATTCATTCTTGTGTTTGTGCAAGTCAACATAATATGCTTTGAAGACAATATTTGTGGTCGAAATCATGTTTTGGGCAACAATAATGCAAGTCAACCCTTGGAAACGTTTGTTTGACAAGGTTTGTTTACTACTTCAGGCATACCAACTGGTGCGCGCGCCTAGCTTCGCCTGTGGAACAGAGCTACCAACACTTCCGAAAAAAATTCATTCCAAGGAATTCTTTAAGAATACCGAAGGGAAAGAAAATTCCTTGGAAGGGAAAGGAAAGTTAAGGGAAGGTATGGGTTTTTAAGAATACGACTCTAAGAGGTTTGTTAAACAGGAACGTTTTTTACGAAAGCCGTGTTGAGTATCTTTAAGTATGTTATTATCCTCTAGGTGATTTACGAGTCTGTCTCTTATGAGTGTTTCTAGCATTTTACATACAACTGAGGTTAAGCTAATTGGACGATAGTTACTGAGTAGGGATTTGCTGCCTTTTTTTAATATCGGTGTTACGTTGGCTAGCATCCACTGATCAGGCATAGTTCCAGACTGCAAGGATTAATTGAATAGCATTGTCAGTGGTTTAGAGAGCTCATCCTTAGCTTCCTTTAGGACTCTAGGTGAGATTGTATCAGGTCCAAGCATTTTATTTACCTTGAGTTTATCTAAACAATTCAATACTTCTCTCTCTGTAACGGTGATATTGCTTAGAACATCTGAATTATCAATCTGAATCGGCGATGGTGTAGGGATATCACTGAGGTCTTCCGTTGTAAAAACTGATGCAAGGAAGGTATTGAGGGCATTACTCATTTGTACTTTGTCTTTGGTGTATTCTCCATTTTCATCGACTAACGGTCCAACAGTTGAAGTAACTACTTTTTTCTTTCTGATATAACTATAGAATTCTTTCGGGTTTGTTTTACTTTGATTCGCAACATGTAACTCCAGGGTCTTTTTACTTTGCTTAACTCCTTCAGACATATTATGTTCCAGTAAGTTCACAGAGGCGGGAGCCCGGTATCATTGCCACTGCACCACACAACTGTCAAAACCACACTGCTGACCGTTAGAATTGTCGGGGAAACCTGGGGTTGCCACCAACCGACAGATTTTCATCTAACTTACCGGACTTACTGAGCTCCATATGACGCTAGAGCGTCATATAACTTATTAGAGAGCTATGTAGATAAGTCCATATGACGCTCTAGCGTCATATGAATTTTTTGGCATCAGTTCCATATGACGCTCTAGCGTCATATGAGTCTGAAGGAGTTAATTAAATTTTTGGCTTTGTGTCGTAGGTCTACAAATTTCACCCGTTCTTCGTCATTTTGTAAGGATTTTAATCTATCATTAGCAAACTTTTTAGCAAGCAGACAGTTTGAAATATCTTTATTTCACCATTTGGGCTTATTATTATGGCCTGTACGCCATATTTTCGATGGTATGCAGTCGTGCACTGCTTTTAGGTAAGTGGTTTCGAATAATTCCCAAGATGTATTCATGTCGTTATTGTTAATTAAAATGCTCCAGTCAGTTTCTTTAAACATAGCTCTAAGTTTATGAAAGTTTGCTTTCTTGAAATTAGGGACTTTTTCGATGCTGCTATTTGGTTCGTTACTAGTAAACTTTAAAGTGAAAGTTATTGTACGATGGTCGCTTTTACTGAATTCATCACCAACATTCAAATTCTCTATTAATTCTTCTTTTGTTGCAAGTACAAGGTCTAGAACGTTATTTCCACAGGTCGGCGATCGAACAAATTGATTGAGTGAACTCTCTTGCAAGTTCGCATACAAGTCATGTCCGGAGAGTGAAGTAAGAGTATCGCCCTACTTGGTCACAGGTAAATTAAAGTCGCCAAAAAATATGGTATCTTGTGAGTTACTTACATCTGCAATTTGTTCATAAATTTCTCGGTCAGTTTGCACTGATTGAGCTGGAGGTCTGTATATTAATGCAAGTATTATTTTTGTACCTTTATTATTCTTTATTAGCACAAAAGATGTGTCAACGTTCACAATTTGAGGTTTTGACAAGAGGGTCGGGTTAAGACTTTCATTGATATAAAATAAAACGCCACCTCCATTTTATTTATTCGGCTGTTCTCAAACATTACATAACCGGGAAGTGAATACTCTGCTAAAAAGTCTCTATCGTCTGTATTGAGCCAAGATTATGTTATGCCAATCACATCATAATTTTCTGTAAACACTAGTTCCTCTAATTCTGAAATTTATTGCGTATGCTATGATCGTTTGCATAGAAAACCTTTAAAGTTGCGGGTTTAGAACTCACAGAACGTTCTTTAATCAAATTTTTGGTTCTGGTCGGATCTACATTTACATTCATGGCTGTCCTCGGTCCTCGGTCGTTATCCCTGGCGGTTTTGAATTTGGGTCGTGTTGGTGGAGCTTTATTCAAAATCGCTGTTCTTGACGGATTAGCATTTAATTCCTTTGCAGGTTGCCGTCCTCGCTGTCTTCGGTCCTCCTTCCTGGTTGTCCTGTGCTGAGTCGATTTCTTCTCCGAAAATCCTTCACCGCATCGTTGAGAAGACGCCCACAACGTGCTGCTCCCACCTGGTTCAGATGAACTCCATCGTCCGAAAACAAATAGTCATCGTAGTAGAAATTGTCCCAGGTGTCGACGAATCCCACGTTCTCCTTCCTGCAGAGGTTTGCTAGATAACGATTTGTGCTGGTGGCTATGTTGTAAAATCGTCTCTCTACACCGAGCCGGGGGACGATTCCTGAGACGATGATCCTTGATGACTTCTTCTTAAACGACTTGATCAGCTGCTGGTACTTTAAAAGCAAATCTTCCGACCGCGTTCGCTGTACATCGTTGGATCCAACGTGGATGACGTACATTGTATTAGCAGGGGCCAGCTTTGATATTTCGTCAACTGCAGCAACTACATTGTCCACACCACCACCAGGGATACAAAAACGCTTCCTGGTCTTAGGTGCCCTGGCGCAAAACTCAGTGAGCTGACCACGTATCATCGAGTCTCCCACGAGCCGGACTTCTTCTATTTCCTCTTCGTCATCTGAGTCTGTGAGTATCTGGAAACGGTTTTGACACTCAGTAATCGGTATGGGTTTCCTGGTCTTGGGGCAAACGTTGTTCCTCACGACACGGAAGTTGTCTTGAGGGGGAAGAGAGTCTTTATTTGTTTCTTGAGTATCGGAACCATCAGCTGAAGTGGCTACTGCAGGCGTTGAATTGTTGGCAGTTGACGTTGGGGCATTGGTGGCTGCTGGAGTTGCGGTGACAATTGAAGTTTGTGGTATTCCAACGTTGAGTGTTGCAAACTCTTAGAGTGATTCCAGCTTCATGGTGAGGACGTTGATCTTGTTGTAGGCTTCATCTAATTTCACTGTAAAATTCTCTCGTTGCTGGCAGAGCCGGCAGACTTGAAGATCGACAGTAGCAAACATTGGTTCACCAAACCTACCGGCGCAGTTCGTACAAGCGCGAGGCATGGTGACAGTCACTTTCTTCAGATCACTTCACTCACTTAAAAAACACTTCACTCACTTTAAAACACTTAACTCACTTTAAAACACTTCACTCACTTTAAAAACACTTCAATCACTTCAACCGAAAACAGATATGTTAAAATGCGCAGAAATAGGTTATCAGGGGTGATAGCCTAACCGAAAACAAAAATGTTGAGATACGCAGAATTAGGCTTCCAGGGGCGATAGCCTAACCAAAAGTTTGTTTTAAAATTGAAATATGCAACAATAGGCTACCAGCGTTGAACAGCCTAACCGAAAATAATAAAATTGAATTACGCAGAAATAGGCTACCAGGTGTGATAACCTAACCTTTAACAAATATATATATAACAGAATATGTAACTAAATATATACTTCACCAAATAGAGATTATATAAAAATAAAGTGTGACTGCACACAAGGGGTTAATATACTGTGTCAACAGATGGCCCTGGTGTCGCTGTAGCCTAGTAAAGCAGTAGCCTACTCTTTTTAGATAAATAAGTGTATCAGTCAAAGGTTACTACAAGATCGCGCAATCAGATATACAGTATATAGCTACAGTAGGATACTAAATACAATATCTACAAGAGTTAATAATAAAAACAGATTGGCTGATATAGGCTAGGCTAGGTTTGGGTTAGGTTAAAAGCTTGGCAGGTTGGGTTAGGCTAGGTTAGTTTGTACAAATACCACCCTTAGCTTAAAGTAAAATCAGTCTGAGGAGAAAAAGTCAAGAATATATCTAGGGGGAAAAGATAAATGAATGCAATTAAATTTGGTACAAAATTGGCTGGAATTTAATATGTATAATCCCCTAAAAAAGCTTATTTACAAAATGGCGTCGGCGTTATTCCCTGTAGGAAGGTTAGTTAGTAAACAATATTGTTTATTAGCAAATTAATATGCAAAGCTTTACTTACATACAAGGCAGTTATATACTGTAGATACTTACTACAGTAGGTAATGGGTAAAATTAGGGGCTACGATTTTATATAAAATAGTAAGAGAGCGTTTGTTTACAAAGCAAAACAAAACAATAGATGGCGCTAGTGGCGCCCTGTCCGAGCAGGAGTTTTGTGATAAACACAAAGTTTATCAGTCTATCAGTTTATCAGTTCTACACAGCGAATTATCGTGCAGTGTTACTTACTAAGCTACAGGATGGTTAAACGTTCTCTTAACCACCTTTCATGCACAAGAATGAAGGGGATGAGTAGTTAATACTCAAATTATGATCGATATCGTGAGAGTGTTGACAGAGCGTCTGCAGCGTCTGGCAGTAGCGAGCGTGTGAGTAGAACTGTGGGACTGTGTTGTTTTTTGTTTTTGTTTTTTTCTATGTGATTGAGGGAGGCAAAAGGCAGAACTGCCTATAGCGAGTGCCTCCCCCATAGTTGAAAGAGTGACAGGGCCAAAATCAAGGGACGTTCGAGCCAAAATGCCTGGACACACGGAGTTTGAAGCAATTTAAGTCATAGGAAGAAGGAAAGACTGATTCTGGGAGAGAGTTCCAGAGCTCAGCTGTTGAGTAGAAGAAAGTTTGAGAGTAACGTTTCACTCTTGGGTTGGAGAGTTGCACAGAGTAGGGGTGGGATTGAGTTGCAAGACGGGTACCACGTGCCCTACGTAAAGGAGGTGGTATGCACTGGGAAAGCTCTGAGGAACACTGATTATTATAGTAGTGATAGAATAGCGAGAGAGATGCAACATTGCGGCGGAGAGAGAGAGATTGCAGAGAGTTGGTGAGTGGACGGGAGTTAATGATACGAAAGGCCTTCCTTTCAACTTTGTCTAGGAGAGCGGTGTGAGAGGAACCTCCCCACACATGTGAACAATACTCAATACAAGGGTGCACTATGCCCTTGTACAGAGCAAGAAGCTGTGCAGGGGAAAAGAACCCCCTAAGGCAGTTGAGCACAGCCAGCTTCTGGGAGGCTGCCTTAGCAAGACTGGTAATATGGTCCTTCCAAATGAGAGCAGAAGAAAAAGAGACACCAAGAATATTGAGAGAAGATGAAGGGTTGATTTTTGTATTGTTGAAGAATAAGGGATAGTCCGCTGGGAGATGCTGACGGGTAGATAGATGGAGAAATTGGGTTTTGGAAGCATTAAAGTTAACAAGGTTTTCTCTGCCCCAATTAGAAATAGTATTTAGATCAGAATTTTAGAGTTCTATGGCTTCATTACGTTTGTCGTTGAGGGATTGCTGGCTGGGGCATTCTAAAAAAATAATGGAGTAGTGTAAGGTTGAGTCGTCTGCGTATGAATGGATGGGAATTAAGGTACAGTGAAGGAGATCATTTATAAAAATTAGAAAGAGAATAGGAGATAGGACAGAGCCCTGAGGAACACCGGAGTTTATAGGGTGAGGAAGTGAACAATGGCCGTCCACAACCACGGCTATGGAACGGCCGGAAAGGAAATTAGAGACAAAGGCACAGATGGAGGGATAGAAACCGAAGGAGGGTAGTTTAGAAATTAAAGATTTATGCCAGAGTCTATCGAAGGCCTTCGATATGTCTAGTGCAATAGAAAAAGTCTCACCGAAGTCCCGAAAGGAGGATGACCAAGAGTTAGTAAGATGAAAGAAGATCACCAGTAGAGCGACCCTTAAGGAAGCCATACTGGCGATCTGAGAGCAGATTATGAGAAGAGAAATCCTTAAGAAATTTGGAAGCAAGAATAGTTTCAAAAACTTTAGAAAGACAAGAGATGAGAGCAATTGGACGATAGTTGGAGGGTTGAGAGCGGTCACCCTTCTTTGGGACAGGTTGAATGTGAGCAAACTTCCAGCATGAAGGGAAGACGTTAGAAGATAGACAGAGACGAAAGCGCTTGCCTAGGCAGGGAGTCAGCACTGAAGCACAGTTTTTGAGAACAACAGGAGGAACACCGTCCGGACCGTACGCCTTATTAGTGTTAAGCCCAGAGAGGGTAGAAAGTACATCTTTAGAAGAGATTAGGATATTAGGTATAAGTAAGAGAGGAGGGCGGAGAGGGAGGAATAGCACCGGAATCATCCAAGGTTGTAAGGTTGTAAGGCGGGTGCCTCACACTCGCCGCAAGGGACCCCTATACACTATGATAGCTCTGAAGAACACTGATTGTTGTAATAGCAATAGAAGAGTGAAAGAGATGCAACATTGCGGCGTGTAGACAGAAATTGTAGGGAACTAGTTAGAGGAAGCGAGTTGATGAGGCGAAATACTTTTGATTCTACTCGTTCGAGAAATGCGTTATGGGTGGAGCCTCCACACATATGCGAACAATATTCAATACATGGGTGCAATGTGCCCCGATACAGAGCAAGAAGCTGTGCGGGGATGAAGAACCAACGGAGACAGTTGAGCACACCCAACTTTTGGGAAGCTGTTTTAGCGACAGTTGTAATATGATCTTTCCAAGAAAGGTTAGATGAAAAAGATACTCCTAAAATGTTGAGAGAAGATGAAGGGTTGAGTTGTGTATTGTTGAAGAATAATTGATAGTCCTTGTGGAAGATTGTGATGGAGAGATAGAGGGAGAAACTGGGTCTTGGAGGCGTTGAAAGTAACAAGATTTTCTCTGCCCCAATCAGAGATAATTGAAAGATCCGAAGACATACATTCTATGGCCTCGGTGACCGGTCAACTCAACCAGTAGACCATTTCAACCAGTAGCTCTCAACCAGTACCAAAGCAACCAATACGGTTAGGTTAGGTTAGGTTAGTACTATATTTTGGCACTGGTTTGGTTGGTCTGGGTTAATTTGGCACTGGTTGAGAGCTACTGGTTGAAATGGTCTACTGGTTGAGATGACATGGAACCATGGCCTCGCCACGTTTGTTTTGGAGGGCTTGCATGCTGGATTGATGTGAAGGAGGGTGGTTTTGAAATTAAAGACTTATGCCAGGCTCTATCGACGGCTTTTGATATGTCTAGAGTCGAGAGCAATAGAAAAAGTTTCACCAAAGTCCTAAAGGGAGGATGACCAAGAGTTAGTAAGATAAGCAAGGAGATCATCAGTAGAGCGGCCATTAAGGAAACCGTACTGGCGATCTGAAAGTAGATTATGGGAAGATATATGCTTAAGAAATTTTGAGGCAAGAATAGTTTAAAAAACCTTAGAGATGCAAGAAATAAGAGCAATTAAACGATAGTTAAAGGGTTGAGAGCGGTCACCCTTCTTTGGGACAGGTTGAATAAGAGCAAACTTCCAGCAAAAACGAAAGACGTTTGAGGACAGATAAAGTCGAAAGAGTTTGCCTAGGCAGGGAGTCAGCACGGAAGAACAGTTTTTAAGTACAGCAAGAGGAACACCGTCCGGTCCCTATGCCTTCTTAGTATTAAGCCCAGAGAGGGCCGAGAGTACATCCTTAGAAGTGATTATGATATTAGGCATAAGTAAGTGAGAGAAGGTGGAGAGGGAGGAATAGCACCGGTATCATCCAAAGTGGAGTTTCTAGCGAAAGTTTCAGCGAAGAGTTCAGCTTTGTCAGAGGAAGAGGTGACTGTGGTACCGTCAGAGTGGAAATGAGGATGAAAAGACAAGGAAGTGAAATTGTTGGAGATGTTTTTGGCTAAATGCCTAAAAGCTTGGGAAGAGCTAGAGTTGAACAGTTCAGAGCATGTTTTATTGATGAAAGAGTTTTTGGCGAGTCGAAGAACAGATTTGGCTTGATTCCGGGCAGAGACATAGGAAGAATGAGATTCTTGAGTCTTAAGGCGTTGGTACCGTTTAAATGCTTCCTCCTTGTTGCGGACAGCAGTAGAACAAGCCTGAGTAAACCAAGATTTGTCTGCATTAGACGGAGAGAAAGAAAATGGAATGTATGTTGGCCGTCCTGTGCTGCAAGACCTCTCCGTCCAAGGGAATGATTGATGGTTCGCACGTCACATCGCAACACATCTCCCTGAGCATGTTCGCCGTTACGTCTCTCACTTCATCGTGCCTGATGCTGATGAACCCTCCCTTCTTACATATCATGTAATGGTCTGCATTGTTGTTGACTCCACAAACGCATCGAGCGGGCAGTCCTTCAATCGGCCAACCATACCTCAGTGCAATGGCATCAGTAAATTCTTGTTTGTTGAGGTTGAAGCCTTTTGCCTTAATTGGTAGTGTTTTCAACCAATTTGAGGCACCTGTTTCGTGTGCTATTTGTATTTTTCTTACTAGTCTCTGGGAAATTTGGTGCATCAGTCATGCCAGGTCATTTTTCTGTGAGTTGTGCCTCTCTGACGTGATGGTCCTTCTGATGTTGTAAATGTCTGCCTGGTCTACGTCCTCGTCAGAATCTTGTGCTACGATACAGTCAGTGAGAGATCCTGTTATCTTTACCAAGTTCTGGTGTTCTGTTGTCGCCCTCCTCACCGGATTGATGATTCCAAGCCCTCCCAACCTAGAATGAAGTGCGAGCAACTCCCTCTCTGTAGCACTTGGGGTGTGGGACTTTACCCACGCTGGGATGAGTTTGTCTCTGATGGTATCTTCCAGTGATTGAAGTAATTCCGTCTTTGCAATATTGGCCAGTTTTTCAATTTCTTTTACCCACTCCCCGACTTTCTCCCCTCTTCCGTGCTGATCACCGCTTCAAGGTGACGCTGTCCGTCCATTGTTACGACCACTTCACTACCGCTGAAAGCTTGTACAGCACTTTCATAATATTCTGGTTTTACTATTAGTATAGACTTGCTGGCATTTGGATGGTACCCTATTTCTGTGCCTACACTTGATACTTGCTCCCACCAGTGTTTGAGATCATTGACTTTTCCCACTCCAGTGAGATCGTCTGCATAGGCCACCTGCTTGACTTGACTTGGAGATTTCCGGCCGCTGACCGCACCTCATCTTTCACCACATCCATTTGTCATTTTCCGATGATTCTTCTAAGCACTTCACCCACTTCCACTGGTCTGCACCCTGGATTCTTGTCCAATGTTATTAGATGACAAGCTGTGAAAGCCTCCAAGTGTTGAACATTTTGGGCGGCCATCTTTCTTGCAAGGGCTGCCAAAGCCCCATGTAAGTCTGTTGCTGCAGGTCCAAAATCTGCGCTGCTCAGGATTGTTCTCCAACCATTTGCATCTAGCCCTGATGGGCCTGCACTGCCTTGTGTCCCGAGAGCCCTTTTCCAAATCATCTCGCCTGTGATTTGTTCGTAGATGACGGGGTTCGGTGGTATATATTCCCCCTCTAGCCTCCGACTCGCGTAGATACTAGGTAATGGATGTTTTGCTTCCAACAGTTTGATGGTGTCTCTTGTGACAGGCAATAACCCACCAGCTGCCTCCTTTGTCAGGGACCGTATTACAGGTACCATTTTACCTTGTCTCATCTGGTCGACGAATCTGTTGGCCTCGTCCTCAGTGTTTTCTCTGTTTTGCCGCCGCCTGCCTTGTCTCTTTTGTAATGCTCTGACTTCAATGAGTAAGTCATCCATCTTGTTATAATTCCATAGTTTCACTCTTTTTGTTAGCACAGTCACGTTTTCAGCTTGTTTAGATTTGCGGTGAGTTTTTTGCCAGAAGAGATGTGGAATGCTGAAACGTGTCTTGAGAGTATACGGGGCTAAAGGTGTGTCATAGACATAATTATAAATTAGCATTTTCATCTCTTTCAATAGTTTGGTGGTGGCGTCACATTTAGGTGGGTTGAATAAATTGTATGCAGACCAAACTACAACTTCTGAATAAGCTGCATCTGTCCAAGTTTAAACTTCCTCTTTCCGTAACCCTTTCCAGAGAAATTTTTCGCCTCTGCCAACTTCTTCTGCGGGCCATCTCCCCTTGTGGTTCCGCCTCCCTTTGTGCATCTCGAGGCTCTTCATTGTCTAGCATGTCAGCATCGTTTCCACCTGCTTCATTTGACCCCGTAGGAGGCCTGTCTTCCTCTCTTGCAACTCGGTGGTCATCTCCCTCCTGCCGGGCTCCTCATTATTCCCAGCTTCTTGGGGTTCCCCTACTTCTCTTGGAATCCCTGGGGCCCCCGCTTCTCGCCGCGCTCTTTCGGGTTCCTTGCCACCATGTTGGCCTCCCTCAGCTGCATCCCGTCACTCACTCTGGGAATTTGCTGCAGTCTCTCCCTCCGTTTCTGCTCTACCTAGAGGGTTACGACACTGGGAACCTTTATTACAGTCTATGCCTCTTTGTCCATTTTGTACACGTTTGCAACGAGTGCATGTGTGTTCATTTTTGGTACATATACAGCATTTTTTGGTCTTTTTTGTCCTATGTGATAGGTCTTCATCTGAACTTTCCTCGTCCACCATCTTATCCTTATACCATTAATATATACATATTTCCGTCCATTACCCTGCTAAGTCCTTAAGGATTAATGGAGCCCAGGATTAATGTAGGCGGGTACATAGATACGGATGAATATTATAGGAAACAATTAAACATTAACCATTGGTTTTGTCTGAGAAGACGGCTTTGTGCCAACAAACAGAAAACAATCAGAATAAACCTGGGTTAATCATGGATGTAGCAACTACTATATCCCATATTCGATATGCAAAGTAAAGTTATCTAGTCAATTTGGACCACCCGTGAGTTTTGGCTTTGTAGGTCTACACTTTATTTACATACCGGTATATATATATATATATATATATATATATATATATATATATATATATAACTTCCACCCCCTTTTTCACAGTTGTGAGGTCTTCATGTTGCGACTTTGGATCTTTGCATTTAACACAGAAACGTTCATGTAATGCATCATCCATGTCAGTACCATCTCGTGTATTCGAGCCACTACCATCCTCACACTCCATCACTGGTCAGCTCGTGTCCACTTTGCAACCTATGACCTGAAAAATGATCGAATAACAATAGATTATAATTGAACATAATAGAAATTGATAAAACAAATTTCCAAATCGAAACTTGCACCCAATAAAACTCAAAATCTGGTATTTCACTCCCATGATTTCGCTTACTTTATCCCCTGATTAGAGCTGAATTATATAATCCAAAGAATAACAACTGTCATTTCTTAAATATATCCTACTGGTACTGAAAAGCTCTGGCAACTCTTTTACAGATAATAGAAGAAGTACATTAATATCCCTGTCAAATATAGTTCAATTGAACCTATCTATCTATCTATCTATCTATTTACTCAGGCACAATCCCCACTTTTCCTAAAAAAAAAAATCCCAATTGAACCAACGATACTAAACCGAAAAAATTAAAAAGAAAATATTAAAAACCACCCTTCACGTTTACATCTGCAAGAAAATGTCCCCAAAAGCTATGAAGCGAGGCTTTTAGTATGTTAATCTACAAGATATTGCGGTTCTCATGGTACCAAACATATCTTGATGCTAATTACTTTCGGGTTTGGCCCATTTTTGGCCTAATTCGCTTAGCCTAATTAGATTGTTGTGTTGTATCTGTATAAGTTAATTAAGTATAATTAACTTATGTATTAATGAATGGGGACAAGAGAATCTAGTTTCCTTTAATGCACAGAAAACCAAGTATATTTAATTTTCTAACCGACAGAATCTCACTGACTCCCATATATTTTTTAATGATGTAAATATTCCCACTTCCCCTAGTATTGACATTCTCGGTGTAACATTAACTACTAACTTGAGCTGGACACATTATGTTAGAAGCATTGCTAAGAATGCCTCTAAAAAACTGGGACTCCTGTACAGAGTTCGAGAATTCTTCACTGACGAGCAGTTGGCCGTAATATATAAAAGTCATGTGCGCTCTCAGATGGATTACTGTTCACCTCTGTGGGGTGGAAGTGGAGTGGTTGCATTGAGGCAGTTGGACAAAATTCAAAATAAAGCTATTAGATTAATCAATAACCCTGCAATCACACAGGACCTTCCTACATTAGCCATACGAAGAAACGTTGCATCCCTTGCATTATTCTACAGATATTTTCACAGCAATTGTTCCGAGGAACTTGCTTCAATTGTGCCGCCTCTCCACATCTTTCCCCGTAGAACTAGGGCAGCTGAGAGCGCCCATGAATTTACACTTTCTCCTCCACAATGCAGAACTTCTGCTTATCAGAATTCATTTATCCCCAGAGCTACTACTCTTTGGAATTCACTTCCCTCGAATTGCTTTCCACAAACTTACAATCAACAAATGTTTAAATCCAGTTGTTACAAACATTTTATGAATGGAGGATGCCTTTAGGCACATGGACCTTTTTGTTTTATCTGTGTTTTTCCTTCCTCCGTTCATTGTCTCTTAAAAAAAAAAAAAAAAAATTGGTGTTACTACGTGACTGACGTACACAAAATAAGTAAGCGATTAACTCTTTCACGCTTTTATGATGCAGAGCCTGCCAGATTAGCAATAAGAAATAGAGTTCTCTCACTCTTTTATGATGCAGAGCCTGCCAGATTAGCAATAAGAAATAGAGTTCTCTCACTCTTATAATTACCTCCCCATAATTAGTTTTCTGCCCACAGCTAACTCAAAGACAACTGCAGAGGTTGAAGTAACTAAACTAAAGGTTTCTAAATACCCCTGATGGTAACAAAGGCTTTAAAGTATCCCTAATAGGCTCAACACTGCGTCATAAGCGTGAAAGGGTTAAACAGGACAACAAGGCGTTTTTTTTACCTATAGAGGCAGAGAGAGAGAGAGAGAGAGAGTGTGTGTGTAAGAGGGAAAGTAATCCTTAGAGCAGCTGAGCAGGTTTTCCATAGAGTTGGAAATGAGTGAGTGACAACAAACAAAGAGCCACTTTTGGACGGGCCAGGGTACAGATATGTCCAAGTGTTCAAGTAAAGGAGAGTGACCTGCTTATTGTCTCTGTCTTGGTTTTATCCATTTGGCCCCATTCAGCCTACTGTTTTAAGACATTTATCCCCATACAGGTGTAGATTTATTCTTGGCAAGCGATAGCGAGCCACCATTTCATGGAGAAATCCGGCTTCGCCGGAGAAATTTTTATATCGAAAAATGTAAAGATTTTGCCAGCTGTCTAACACAATATACAAAATATGGTGGCTCGCTATTGCTCGCCAGGTATAAATCGATACCTGGATAAGGATAAACGTCTTAAAACAGTAGGATGAATGGGGCCAAATGTATACAACCCAGAGAAAGAAAAATAGCAGGTCACCCCCCTAAAGGTGTAAGCTTGAACTTATGGCCGAAGAACATAAGGGTCGAAATTGTTGTCCTATATAATCGCCACACTCACCTTGTGCATTGTTGTCCTATATAATCGCCACACTCACCTTGTGCATTGTTGTCCTATATAATCGCCACACTCACCTTGTGCATATCCAAGTTACCGAGGGTAAGATGTTTGTCCTGGTCACTAATTTTGTTTTCCCTTTTTTTTCACCCAACACTGGCACTAAAATTTACTATGTAGACTTACATCGGCGCTTGTGGCACTTTGGCGCTGCCGACTGGGAGGCTCTTTGGCAATACTTCTTTGATTTCCCATGGAATGATTTCTGCTTCCATGGACGGGGACCCTCAGAGAGTGCTGAACGCGCATTACCGAGGTATTCCTATCGGGCATGGAAGCATACATTCCATTCTCTTTCTCTCAGACTAATGCTAAAAAATCTTGGTTAACTCACGCCTGTTCTACTGCTGTCCGCAATAAGGAGGAAGCATTCAAACGGTACCGACGCCTTAAAACTCAAGACTCTCATTCTTCCTATGTTTCTGCCCGGAATCAAGCCAAATCTGTTCTTCGACTTGCCAAGCACTCTTTCATCAATAATAAATGCACTGAACTATCCAACTCTATCTCTTCCCAAGCTTTCTGGCATCTAGCCAAAAACCTCTCCAACAATTTCTCTTCCTCGTCTTTCCCTCCCCTTTCCCACTCTGATGGCACAACCATCACTTCTTCCTCTGACAAAGCTAAACTCTTCGTTCAAACTTTTGCTAGAAACTCTACCTTGGAGGATTCCGGTGCTATTCCTCCCTCTCCACCCTCCTCTCTCTTACTTATGCCTAATATCCTAATCTCTTCTAAAGATGTACTTGGGCTTAATACTAAGAAGGCGTACGATCCGGACGGTGTTCCTCCTGTTGTACTCAAAAAATGTGCTTCCGTGCTGACTCCCTGCCTAGGCAAACTCTTTCGTCTCTGTCTATCCTCTAACGTCTTCCCTTCATGCTGGAAGTTTGCTCTCATTCAACCTGTCCCAAAGAAGGGTGACCGCTCTCAACCCTCCAACTATCGTCCAATTGCTCTCATCTCTTGTATTTCTAAAGTTTTTGAAACTATTCTTGCTTCCAAATTTCTTAAGCATTGCTCTTCTCATAATCTGCTCTTAGATCGCCAATATGGCTTCATTAAGGGTCGCTCTACTGGTGATCTTCTTTCATATCTTACTAACTCTTGGTCATCCTCCTTTCGGGACTTCGGTGAGACTTTTTCTATTGCACTAGACATATTGAAAGCCTTCGATAGAGTCTTGCAAAAATCTTTAATTTCTAAACTACCCCCCTTCGGTTTCTATCCCTCCATCTGCGCCTTTGTCTCTAATTTCCTTTCCGGCCATTCCATAGCTGCGGTTGTGGACGGCCATTGCTCACTTCCTCACCATATAAACTCTGGTGTTCCTCAGGGCTCTGTCCTATCTCGTCTTCTCTTTCTAATTTTTATAAATGATATTCTCAACTGTACCTCAATTCCTATCCATTCATACGCAGACGACTCAACCTTACACTACTCCATTAGTTTTTCAGAACGCCCAAGGCAGCAGTTCCTCAACGACAAACAGAATGAAGCCATAGAACACTTAAATTATGATCTAACTACTATCTCCAATTGGGGCAGAGAAAACCTTGTTACCTTTAATGCTTCCAAAACCCAATTTCTCCATCTATCTACCTGGCAGGAACTCCCAGCGGACTATCCATTATTCTTCAACAATCAAAAATCAATCCTTCATCTTCTCTCAATATTCTTGGTGTCTCTTTTTCTTTTGTTCTCAGTTGGAAGGAACATATTACCAGTCTTGCTAAGGCAGCCTCCCAGAAGCTGGGTGTGCTCAACCGCCTTAGGGGGTTCTTTACCCCTGCACAGCTTCTTGCTCTGTACAGGGGCATAGTGCATCCTTGTATTGAGTATTGTTCACATGTGTGGGGAGGTTCCTCTCACACCGCTCTCCTAGACAAAGTTGAAAGGAAGGCCTTTTGTATCATTAACTCCCGTCCACTTACCAATTCTCTGCAATCTCTCTCTCTCCGCCGCAATGTTGCATCTCTCTCGCTATTCTGTCGCTACTATAATAATCAGTGTTCCTCAGACCTTTCCCAGTGTATACCACCTCCTTTACGTAGGGCATGTGGTACCCATATTACAACACAATCCCACCCCTACTCTGTGCAACTCTCCAACCCAAGAGTGAAACGTTACTCTCAAACTTTCTTCTATTCAACAGCTGAGCTCTGGAACTCTCTCCCAGAATCAGTCTTTCCCTCTAATTCTAATTCTAATTCACCTCGACTATTAAGTATCGGGCCAATGCCAGTTTTAATTTGCTTGTTGCTATTTATATATGTACACAAATGTTTTGGGTTAGATTTGCTCGCATGTGTGATTTTAATTTCGTAATTCCTGTTTTTTGTTTTTTGTTTTTTTCTATGTGATTGAGGGAGGCAAAAGGCAGAACTGCCTATAGCGAGTGCCTCCCCCATAGTTGAAAGAGTGACAGGGCCAAAATCAAGGGACGTTCGAGCCAAAATGCCTGGACACACGGAGTTTGAAGCAATTTAAGTCAGAGGATATAATTACCGATTTCACTTTCCTTTTCGCAATCGAGTATAGATTTTGGATGGTAATATTATCTATATCCCTTTTTAATTTGTGTAGACGATTGTTTTCACTAATTACTCAACTAATATTGTTATTTTTACCATAGGGGTTTATTTATTCTTGTATTGTGTCGTTTACGCATAGGGATATATTAATTTTGGGCAGTAAAGAAAAGATCCTTGAAAGTTATTCAAGTTTCTTCGGTACTAGAGAGCCTATTTATGCGTGTATGGATATTGTTTTTCTTTTCTTTTTTTTAGTCCACTAATATCCGCTTTGTTGTAATCACATATGAATGTTTCGCTAATAGTGGTGGTGTGAGTCATGTTGATCTGGAACCTGATGTTATTATGATCACATCCACTTAACTGTTCACCAACTTTTAATTTTGACGTTATATTTTCGTGGGTTGTGATAACTAAATCTAATATATTGTCACCCCTAGTGGGGGTCTGAACTAATTGATGTAGGAAATTATCGTTCATAAATTCGATCATTCTTTCCAATGTCTTTCCCGATCCGCTTTTATCATGGCATATAATTATTATGTTCTCTCCACCAACCAACTTTACTCCTAAACTCGATTAATGAAATTAACAAACACATGTGGCAATCCGGGGATTCGAACCCAGGACGCTCACACCGAGAAAATCAACACACTTATGCATTGCGCCACGAAGACAGTTAAAGAATGATGCACAAGCCTACGATTTATTATGCAGTTTCGAATCCTGCATACCAATCATAGCATGTACAGTTGGTCAAGGATGAAAGTATACAGTTTTTCGTCTGCTATAGCCACACATAGTTTGTCATGTTGGCAGCCCTGGTAGCCATATCTCAGAGCCCGCCCACCTTATACAGGGTGTTTAAAAACGTGTTCCTGGACTTAGTTGTCAGACGGAAATATGAATATATTGCACTATAATCTTTGACGTGAATATCACTTCGGAGATATTAAACACTTAATGTTATTGATAAATATACAAGAAATGCGAGAGTGAAAACGAAAATCAAAACGTCTACCTATATACGATATTTCAGTGGAATACAGGTCCATTTTCACACGAGGTAATATGTGGCTAATAATGTAGGGTATGGTGATATCAATGTTGCAGTTGGTTTGTAGGTGTTCTGCTGATACAAATAATAATAATAAATAAATAAATAAATAAAAATCACAAGTAAAGCCTCATTATGCTTCGAGGACTGACTCATAAAGCAATGGCGCTCGCAAGATGAGTAAAATTGCTGGGTCATTACCCTATTGAACACACAGGCTTCCTTACGTCCACGTTTAGGAATTAGATTTTTGTGTATCTAAAGTAGACGAATATGGAGTGGCTATAAAAGATATTACGATATACACTTAACATTATAACATTCATAATAAATAATGAGTAGAAAGAGGAATCTAATAATACTTGTTAATTAATAAGTAGGTAAATATTGATATTTCACTTTCATCCCCAAGACTGGATTATATGTGATCCAAAGGTCAATGAAACGGAGGCGAGCGCCGCGGCTACGCGCTGTTCCAGCGTATGCCCCCAGCTTTGTTTTGCTATCTCCATAACAGTATTTAGTCACCCTGAAGGTTTATGAATAATTCTCTAACTTTTGATATTTATGGAAACGCTTTTTCGAAGCACTCCGTATATTAATTAATGTATCAATATAATAAACCCCATGTGTGTTGGGATGGTTTGGGCTAGTGGAAAGGCTGTCATGGCTGCCAACATGACAAATCATGTGTGACTATAGCAGACGAAAAACTGCATACTTTCATCCTTGACCAACTGTACATTCGTTCCAACTGCACTATCGGAGGCTATGAATAGGTGAATGGAAAGAGCAATTAATGGGGCGCTTAACCCTAGGGAAGGCCTCTCTATAAACTACTCCTGAACCAGAATGAATTATTATGTTCTCTCCACCAACCAACTTTACTTCTAAGCTCGATTAATGAAATTAACAAACACAAGTGGGTGTCCGGGGATTCGAACCCAGGACGCTCACACCGAAATCAACACACTTATGCATTGCGCCACGAAGACAGTTACAGAATGATGCACAAGCCTACAATTTATTATGCAGTTTTAGGTAGGATAAAGTCGTCTATGATAACGGTTTCTTTGGCAGTTAATGTTTTTGATTGGGTATTGTAAAGTGATATATCCTCTTTTGTTACTTATCGTTGGGCGTCTATACACAACTACAAAATTCATATCGGTATTTCTGTTACTTATTTTTGTGCATAAAAGTTCGGAATTTGTGGAAGGACTAGGTATTTCTATTGAACTGATAGATGCTTTGACGTATAGCATAACACCTCCTCCTCTCTTTGATTACCTATCTTTATGGTAGATTATCTGAGTTAATTTGATATTTGTGCATAAAATCGATATTATTGAAATCTAAAAACGTTTCAGTAATCGCAATTATATGTATTTCTTCGTTTAACAACATAAGTTTTAGTTCATTTATTTTATAAACTCTGCGAAGCAGAGTGGTATCGCGCACACAGATCCCACCCGTATACTACCAGCCAGCTTGGTCTTTCGTCGTCGTCGTCGTCGTAGTCCGTCTGTCTGTCCCAAAACTCCTCCTAGACCGTTAGATGGATTTTCACCAAATTGTATAAGTAAATCCATTTTGTCAATGCAAAGGTCAGTCAAAAATACATTTTCCATTTAACTTAACACCTTACGAGCGGCCTATGCGGTTTATTTATGTGTACCGCACAGCGGGGTGTTTTTAGCCAAAATAGGGCTGTTTACGTGATCATTTTCATGCCTAAATAAGACCCAGAACGTAAAACAAGTACCTATCCCTGAAAGGGCATAAACAGAGCTTTCGAATGACACCATAACGATCCTTGTATGATGGATAGTTTTCTTGCAATAACCGTGCAACGCGAGTGCAAAAAGCAGGTAATTCGGTACTTTCAGTACATAATTGAGTATGTAGCGAGTGAGAGAGGGAGGAGGGAGCTGAGATTTGTGTCAGTAGGTTCGCCGCGGTGGTCTGGAGCAGTCATACGCTCGCTAGTCTCCTGCCACCACTTGTCTCTCTCTCTCAGCCACATTACGTGCTGAAATTGCCACTCGAGTTATGTCGAGCGCCGCCACATAGTCCAGCTTTATTTAACTCGACTTATGTTGCTCGCCGCTAAATAAGGGTTAAAGGCTAAGGTCAAAGGCCAAGGTTAAAAATAAGGTCAGTATTACATATTTTTTATTTTTTTACTCTAATGTCTTAATTTTCACTATACAAGTCACTGGTAACATTGATATTGTATTGACCAAATTGTAGATATATATTCTAAAGGGTAAGGTCAAAATTCAAGGTCAAAGGTAATTTTTTTTGTTTTACTAGTAGTTCTTATACTGTTACATTCTCACTAGGCTTACCATGTATATTCGGAATACCTAGGCCAAGGTCATACAATAAAGTATACAATTCCATATGAAAGGTCACGGCCACAGTTCAAAGTCAAATATAAGGTCAATATGCTATTTTCTTTACTTTTCATGCAAACTTCACAACATTTGGTGAGATAGTTGCACTTTAAATGAAAAGGAAAATAATATATTTTGAGACACAAATCATAAAGGTCAAGATAAAGGTCAAAGGTCAAGGTCAACTATTATATTAATATATATATATGAAACTAACTGATGGGTTATAATGAAATTAGGCATTTTAATTTGATTTTCCCGGGCAATGTCATTGCAAACACACAATGTAATCTTACATAAAGGTCAAGGTCACAGGTCAAGGTCAAAGGTCGACTTATATTATGTATTTTAAGTTTTTTATCAAATTTCTTCATTTTTACTATACAAGTTATTGGTAACCTTGATATCACATTGACCAAGTATTAGATATATATTATGAAGGGTAAGGTCAAAGGTCAAGGTCAAAGGTTAAAATATTTTTTTTACTAGTATTTCTTATACTAACTGTTAGATTCTCACTAGGCTTACCATGTATATTCGGAATACCTAGGCCAAAGTCATGAAAGAAACTATACAATTCCATATGAAAGGTCACGGTCACAGTTCAAAGTCAAATATAAGGTCAATATGCTATTTTCTTTACTTTTCATGCAAACTTCACAACATTTGGTGAGATAGTTGCACTTTAAATGAAAAGGAAGATAATATATTTTGAGACACAAATCATAAAGGTCAAGATAAAGGTCAAGGTCAACTATTATATTAATATATATATGAAACTAACTGATGGGTTATAATGAAATTAGGCATGTTTATTTTATTTTCCCGGGCAATGTCAATGCAAACATACAATGTAATCTTACATAAAGGTCAAGGTCACAGGTCAAGGTCAAAGGTCAACTTATATTATATATTTTAATTATTTTACCAAATGTCCTAATTTTTACTATACAAGTTATTGGTAACCTTGATATCACATTGACCAAGTTTTAGATATATATTATGATATTATGAAGGGTAAGGTCAAGGTCAAAGGTTAAAATAAGTGTTTTACTTGTATTTCTTATACTAACTGTTAGATTCTCACTAGGCTTACCATGTATATTCGGAATACCTAGGCCAAGGTCATACAAGAAATTATACAACTCCATATGCAAGGTCTAAGTCACAGGTAAGGGTCAAATAAACGGTCAATATGCAATTTTCTTTACTTTTCATGCAAACTTCACAACAATTGGTGAGTTAGTTTCACTTTGAATTAAAAGGAAAATAATACATTTTGAGAAATCATGAAGGCCAAGATAAAGGTCAAAGGTCAAGGTCAACTATTCTAGTAATATATATGAAACTAAGTGGTGGGTTTTAATGAAATTTGGCATGCTTATTTGATTTTCCTGGGCAATGCTAATGCAAACAAAAATGTACGCTTACATAAAGGTCAAGGTCACAGGAAAAGGTTAAAGGACAACTTTTATTGTTAATACAAAAATACTAACATTTTGGAAAACTGGCTGTGTTAGTTGCCTATTACTTAAATAACATTTATATCAAATTTCACAAATATTGTAATAGTTAAGGTCAAAGGTCAAGGTCAAAGGTCAAAACGAGTGTTCGACATTTTCCCTAAACTCCTTCTAGACTGTTTAATGCATTGTTACCAAATTGTGTAGACAAATTCAATTGGTCAATGTGACGACCATTCAAATATATCTTTTTCATTTTAGTCAAAGGTCAAAGGTCAAGGTCACAGTATATGCTCAATATTTCTCATCTATAAGTTATTATATGAGTTACACAATATTCATAACGCTAGTTAATACTAACATTGGTGTTAGGCTAACTAAATTCCCGATAAGAATTTCTAGGTTTAAAGTCAAAGGTCAAGGTCAAAGATCAAAATAAGATTTGTACTAGTATTTCATATTTACTGTAAGATTCTCACTAGGCATATCATGTATACTCGGAATACGGTACCTAGGCCATGGTCATAGAAGAATAAACATAATTACATTTGATAGGTCAGGGTAAAATATAAAGTCAATCTGCCCATTTCTTTACTATTCATGTACACTTCACACAATTTGTTGAGACAGTTGTGCATTAAATTAAAATTAAAATGTTAAATTTTCAATCATCATGAAGGTCAAAGGTCAATTTGCTGGAGACCATTCCTAAACTGAATAATATCGTTTATTATTACCCATTATAAAATTAAATACATAGAACTCGTACTGAACGCGATAATGTATCGTCACCAAATTTTGCAGGCAATTTCGGTTAGTCAGTGCGATGATTGTCCAAATATTGTATTTTTTTAATTCAAAGGTCAAGGTGAATGGTGAAAGTCTCATATTATGGTCAATATGTTTTTTGTTTATATTATTATTTTGAATTACACCATATTTAAAACGCAACAATATAGTGTTACGCTGACCAAATTCTAGATAAATATTCCAATTGTTAAGATTAAAAGTGAACACACAGTATATACCGGTATATATATATATATATATATATATATATATATATATATATACTTCCAGGCGGACTCGAAACAACGACAGTCAGGACGAGTGTCCATTCTTTAATCCACTACAAATAAGTATCCTATATCACGCCGTGTTATAGTGGATTATAGTATGGACACTTGTCCTGACTGTCGGTGGTTCGAGTCCAGCTGTGAGTATTTAAACATTTAGTAGCTCACGTGTACTTGTGATATATACAGTATATATATATATATATATATATATATATATATATATATATATATATATATATATATATACTTTATATATATACAGGGTGTATTGAACAAACGCTTACAGACTTCAAGTGCTACATACCGAATAAAAAAACAAGTTAACTTTATTCTGTAATTAAATACAAAATTATGAATCATTAATGATTAAAAGGACATAAAGTAATATATTCAGTGTCGTCCAAGCATGCGTTATAATCCGAACACTGGCATTGGTCTCCCCTTTCATGCCCGCCCATCTCCTAGTTTATACCCAGGAATGTTGAATTATGAACATAATTAATTTTTGGGGTGAAACAATGTAAGTAATATTCCCTTTATAAACCGTTCACAACTCAAATTATTTTCTGTTAATACCAAAACAAAAAATCTTTTTCTTTCAACATAGGAAAGAACAAAGGCATCTTGGATGAAGTCAATTACGATCCTCAAGTGGTCTGCATACATTACTATCATATGTTAGTAAATAAAAACAATGTTGAATGATAAAAGCACCCAAACAATGAGGCCATTACAAAGTTATTGCCTAATGTTATTTAACCCCTTCAGCACAAGGACGCCTTTTTAACTTTAATTCTGGCTAAAATTAGACGACGTTATGCAGTTTAACCCTTTATTAGCGGGGCCCAACTTAAGTCCGTATCTAAAAACCTGGACTATGTGGCGGGGCCCGACTTAAGTCTGTTTGCAATTTTTGAGCAATAATGGCTCTGAGAGAGATACGAGCGATGGGAGGAGCGTAGGTTGCCTCATGACCGCTCGGCACGGCCAACGCGCGCCTACTGACATCTACTCCACACAACTCCACCCTCCCTACCTCGCCACACAGGGAATTATATAAGGAAATTACCGTATTTTAGGGTTTTTGCACTCGACTTGCACAATCGTTGCAAGAGAACGCGTGGTCGTAGGAGGATGGTTCTGATGTCATTGGAATGCTCAATTAACGCCCCTTCAGGGATACATAATTGTATTACGCTCTGGCTCTTGTTTATGCATGAAAAAGAGCACGGAAACAAGGCCATTTAGGGTAAAAAAAAACCCACTTGGCACGTAGTGGAAAAACCTGACGGGCCCGCTCGTAAGGTGTTAAGAAGGACCTATGTTGTGCAGAGAGTATATTGGGATCGTATATACCTTTTTGAATCCTAGAAGTCTATTATAAGCTAAAGAAAAACGTCTAATAGTAACCAGAATATGATGTAACTATGTCATCGTGCTGAAGGGATTAAAAATAATTACAGTATTAACGATTTTAGTATGTGTGATGTCTTTTAATTATATTCTGGTTCTATTTAGATGCTTTCATGCAGTGAAGAAGGTTGTATGGATGTCATCAGACAATTATGACAGATTTTTACCCATATTATTTATAGAGGTCCTTCTTATGATTCATATTATTAATTAACTTACAAATAAACCTAATTAATGAAATCAATGAAACTAATGAATATATGTGGTACTCCAAGGACCCAAACCTAGGATACTCACACCGAAATTTGGCGCTCTAAGCATTACGCCGGAAGAAAGTTGTTACAGTACTGTAAGGTTTGAAGTAATTATAGGATACAGTATAAGCCATAATATAGGTACTTAAAATAATGATGAAATAAATTAGTTATATTATCATCGAGGAGTATTTTACATTTTAAAAATTATAATAGAGGGTAATGGGTACGTATCAAAGATGCTTTGTTAAGTCTTTGGTAATCAACTGACTGGCTAAATGACTAGAATTGTTCCTAAGCATATAGTATATTATTTGGTACATGTAGCAAGATATTTATACAATCTTGCGTCATAAAGTACTGTACAGAATACTGTACAGTTGCCAATAAATTAATATACAGTATTCCACATGTGGGCCTGAGCAAATACATAAAAATAGATAGATAATTCTGTATTTTTATAACAAATGAGATTTTGACATTTGAAGACATTATGATATATAATGGCGAGTGAGTGTAGCAGGGGAGATGAGATCATCTGGCCATGGAACACTATAGTTTATACAATTGTTTTCTTAACATTCTAAGCTGACTATTAAGGCACTCAGAAGACTTTCTAGTTCAACAAGTTACCTTAACAGAGTAACTATATTCCAAATTCAAAGTTAACAGGGTATGGATATGCGTTGTATAATTCTGTACTTATAATAATGGGACAATGTCCAGTCCCTTGATCATTTATGTCACAAGGCACATATTGGTAGGCACTCAAACCTCAGTTATAGCAGATGAACTGCTATAGGATCAGCACCCAGATTTACTAGCCAAAACAACCTACGATACCTCGGCTGTGGCCGTCCTTAGGAGCTCGGGGCTGTTCGGCCAGGCAGCCTAGGGAACGACTCCTACTACTACTACCTACGATACAAACACAATTAACAACAACTGAGAACGAATCATCCCAGAAGGTGTTTATCTTTCCTTATCTCCACCCCTCTGTGGTCACTTTTGTTAGTATCGTAGTTCGTATTGGTTAGTAAATATGGGCACTGATATTAAAAGTTGACTGTTATAGTATAAGATGGAGAAAAAAAAGAGGAGCTATTTCTGGAAAGTTTGAACCTTCCCATGAGCACCTCACCGACTCATTGAATTATCCGTTTGTACACTTACAGGGGAATGGAAAGTCCGATATAAATGAGCACATCCTCCTTGACTTCTGATTGGTATCCTTATTTCTGGCAACTAGGCTGACGTTAGATTGTCATAGCCAGCTAAATTCTTATGAAACTTGAATTCAAAAGCTTTCAGACCGACCAGAGCTGACTAGAAAAGATGCCAGAATAAGCACTCAAGTGATTTGGCCTTAATGTCTGCCTTCGAGTGAGAGCCATTTCAGTATTGGGATTCGGCTGCCACAAGGTCTCCCTGAGTTAGTCATTCGAGAGGGACGACCCGAGAGCCTAAGGTATGTAGGGGTAGTCTAGACCTTCCAACCTGAGGCGTAGATCAGGGCCCAGGGGGATATCTTTGACTCTCCCTATGTTTCACCGACTCAATGAGACAGAAAGGGGCGAGGGAACGCGAAAGTGGTCCTGGACCCTAAGAATTAGAACTTTAAAGGTTTCTGTTCGGGCTCTGTCTTGAGTCGGCCACCCCTAGCAATGGGGTATGTGCCTGAGTATATACAGTATATACATACATACATACAGTTTGGCAATTTTAGTATGTTTTGCCTTTTGCCCTATTAGATTGGTGAGCTCGAAGGGGGGTCTGGAGGTATTTTGATAGTTTTAAGGGGGGAGATTTGGAGGGCTCATATTAAGAGAAAGCTTAGTATTGGTACTCTGCAAGTTGTGTCTCGGGCTGCCACAAGGTCTCCCTGAGGTAGTCGTGCGAGAGGGATGGCCCGAGAGCCTGGGGCATGTAGGGGTAGTAGAGACCTTCCAGCCCGTGACTTGAGGCGTAGAGGGTGAGGGCGGAGGCGTGGGTGCTGGGGGATGCAGACTGGGGGGCGTACATGCGGTGCTGCAGGCGTAGGTTCGGAGGCACGGACGCCACATTGTAGGGCGGTGGGTCATATTCTGGGTAGATACTGTCAATCGGGACCGAGAGGGTGTTGGCTAGGTGGCGGATGTATCTGATGGCCAGTCTGTTGTAAAGTCATAATTCAGAACACTATTATGGTGGATTGTATAGAAAAAAGTTATTAATGCTTATGATTTAATTGCAATACATGCCATACATTCTAAAATATTAGATACATTTAAAGATACATGCATACAGTGATTAAATATCCTTTTGAAAACATTCTATGGGTTACACTGGGTTGCTTTACAGCAGTTGGACTGTACAAAGGAGTACAAAGGAAATCAAGCAACAACAGGTCCAGCTACCCCTCAAGGCTGCTTGCCCTCCAAAACACTGATGGTCAAGTGTCCAAACAGTGATTTAGAGTGAGTAAGGGAAAAATGGTAAGGGAAAACTGCCCTGGGACAAATGTCCGTGGCAGGATTAGGAGATGTTAGTAGGGGATAGTTGTTAGTAATATAATAGAGGAAAAAAAAAAAAAAAAAAAAAATATACAGTCCTGTCGTAACACTACTCCACCATGTCGTCATAGTGCCTGATGCTGACAATGCTTCAGCAAAACATAAAAAAACGTTTGCACCAAACTGGCCTCAACAGTAGGCCTACTATAAACAAACTGCCATAGCAAGAACTTTACTGTATAAGGCTGTATAAAACTATATGTAATACATGTAATCAGTGGCACAGTGCTATGCTGACATTAGTAATGCACTTGATCTACTTTATCTTTGTTTAATAGTTTAGTTTGATCCATATTGACTGGAGATAAGATGGCTCCGAGACAGTCATTTGTTTCACTGCATGTAGATTGCTTCCATGTTTCCCATACTCTCCCAAACCTAGGCCAAAGGTGGGTCTTCAATGATCTTTCTTTACAGAGTATGTTTGTTTATTGATGGGCATGTTGGCATTGCCTATTTCTTCACCCAATTTCAGTGTTATTTGAGGAGATTGGTCCCTTTTCACTAAACATTTCCTTCTTGCACTCAGCTGGAGCATTATAAGGTCAAGTTTGGAGTGCCACAATGTAACTGCATGGATGCATATCTGGGATCTTGATTCCCTTAGACTTTTTAGGGTTTGGGGAGTTATAGTCTATTCGCTGTAAGTAGGCGAAAAATCATCACCTAGAGTAATTGAGCTAATATTTGTACCATTTGGGAAGAGTCACTCAAGGAATAGATGTGGAAATTTACAGTCGATTTACTCTAGCCCTTTTTGAGTTACAGAGGATAAAATTTGTGATGTTTCGCCTACTTACAGCGAATAGGCTATAGTCTTATAATTGCGGCAGGACAATATACACTTGCATAAGGAGGGTAACAGAGGCTGTGACTTTCTAAGGCCTTTAGGTGTCATACTGTGAAAGGTAGAGTACAAAGGAAATCAAGCAACAACAGATCCAGCGACCCCTCAAGGCTGCCTGCCCTCCAAAACACTGATGGTCAAGTGTCCAAACAGTAGTTTAGAGTGGGTAAGGGAAAAATGAAAAGGGAAGACTGTAGCCTACTGGGACAAATGTCCATGGCAGGATTAGATGTCAGTAGGGAACAGTTGTTAGTAATATAATAGAGGACAAAAAACTTCATTTACAAATGCAGTCAGTCGTGGATTTTAAGGCAAGGTGTTTGTCAAGGTGAAGTTCAAAAGAATCAACGGTGCTGCAAAGGATATACTTCACCTCATCCATGATTCTTTTGGTTTTATCCAATATGTTTGGGGAGAATTATAGATGAGAACCAAGTTGAAGTTTCTAATTTACTTTGTGAAATATGTCTGATCTGAGTTGTCATTTGCATTCTCCACTGACATTAAAATTTCAAAGGTTAAAATTAATTGAAACGGCGTGGCATTAAAAATGCCTATTTATCAAATACTGGGCTGTAGGGTTTTTCTCCCATACATTGGTCCACAATGTAGCTGCTACCTGTAAAAGCACCATTGATGGTTATGGCTTATGGGTGTATAAGTAACTCCCTATCATTCTCTATGATGGGTGTCTCACTGGCGCAGTGTTTAGCATATTGGAGGCCTACCCATGTGCTAAACCATAAGAAGTAAGGGGTCAGCAAGATCCCTTTGGTTAGATCCTTCAGTGTCTCCCTGTCTATGTTTTGCTCCTCCAAACTCTACGAAGAGGCTTACTTTTAGAGAACTGGATTGATATTCAGAAATATATATCCATCCTACTCCTTTCAGAATTTTAGTTGAAAAGGCCTAGATGTAGAACAGAGGACGAGGGTGGGGATGGAGAGGATTAAGGTAGAACTATTCCTATATTTCTAGATGGCAGCCTATAACCACATCTTGCATTTTCAGGCTACACTCTGCAATGACAGCCAGTAGTATGAACATTGTGACGTTAACCACTCCGTTAGAACCGCATGGCTTGTCCTACAGTGACTCGCTGGGATCGCCGGGGCAGTGGATGTGGCTACAGTTTATGTATTAGGGTGTGCTTTATTTCATATGAAAGCTTGTGTCATGGGCAGTCCAGAAAGGCTCTTTGTTTTCACCCATGTCAAGGCTTTATATATTTAATTGTAAAGTATATGTTTTATCATTAACTAGTAATGATGGGATCTGGGAGAGAGAGAGAGAGAGTAGAACAGAGTGAGAGTCAAGTCAAGTCAAATTGAGTAGTGACAGGGGGTTAGGGGGAAGTGGGGATAGGACAAGAAATAGTTGGATGCAGTGAATTGTAGCAGGAGACAAAGGTTTCCAGGCTTGACTGGAACTGCCTGAGGGTTTTTCTGGTTTAGCTGCTGAAGAGACTGGCCAGGGCAAGGTCGACAGGGGCGCGTTCGGGGAGGCTCCTCGCTGGCACGGGTATCATCTGCCATGTCTGGTCGGGGGCGTGTGAGGCTGGGGTGATGGTGGTGAAGGTGATGGGTGGTGGTGGTGTGAGTTTTTATTTCCTTGGAGGTCTGGGAAGCCGCGTTTTAGAGCTTCCTCCACTGTTACGCTGCAAGTCACGTAGTTGGTCTTGGGGTCCTTCGTGTGGAAGTAGCAGTTGCAGCCGTCTCTTTTCCAATTCTCCATACAGTAGGACAGGAATCCGTGGAACTCAGGTATTATGCAGTCCTTGTAGGCATAGCTCATGGACATGTTGAAGTCTGTTTCGAGGTGTGGATAACAGATTTCCTTGAACAGTTGCTGAGGAGTTTTTGGAGTTTTTGCTGATTGTGGTGTTGGTGGCTGGGGCTCGGAAGTTGCAGCTGGTAATGTCTCCTTTGCTACTGCTGGTGTTTTCTTCTGCTTCTTAATTTTTTTGGCTTTGGGGCTCGCAATCTCAATGGTGGGCATGGAGGCTGCTTCTACATGTTCTGCTAACTCAGGTGGTGGTGTAGTGGTTGCAGTCATAGCCGTGATTACTGAAGGTGGTGGTGGTGGTGGGAGGGCATCCTCGACCTCCATAGGTGGTGCTGGAGTCTTGTCCTCTTCAGGGTTGCATTCTCCAGTGAAAAGGTCGATGAAGGGAGTCAGAGTCAGGACCTTCGGCTTGGTGAGTGCTGGTGATGGTGCAGGCCCCTCTGAAGGTGGTGGTGGGCAGTTTTTCCTATTCAGAGGGCGAGGCAGGAGAAGTTTTGGAGCCGGTGTGTTCCTCTGCCTCGGTGTTCTCTGGTGGCTCCCTGGAAGGTTGGCTGGGATGGATATTACAGGGAGGTTGTTCTCCTTCAGGAGGGCGGGCAGAATCTGCTGCAGGAGGGAGGTGTCGTCTCCAGCCAGAGCCATAGCCGTCCTAATAACCACATCTATGATGGAAAAAGATGTGGTATTGGATTTTGGGCTCGGCCTGGTGGGTCTGCTGGTTGACTCCTTCAGGAGGTCCCTGGCGTGAGTGGAGCCCTTGACAGCGGCGCCCTTTGGTCCCGTCACCTGTCTGGCTTCAGGACCACTGGGAGCAGCCACTGCCACAAATTCCACCCTTTCTCCATCACCAAGGGAGGGCACAGCCTTAAGGGGTTTGTTTTTCTTGATGGCGCCCTTGTGGGTGAAGATGTCCTTGGTGCCGTCGTCAGGGGTGATGAAGCCGTACCCCTTCTTCACATTGAACCATTTTACAAGTCCAGCAAGGATGGGAGTTGCTGAACTCATGGTGAATGGTTGGTTGTGAGAGAGAGAGGTGAGGTAGGTGTGCTCAGGATGGGAGCTCAGAGCTGAATTGTGGGAGTGAGAGGGGGCGCGCAGTGTTTTTGTCCCGCTCGATGACGTCACGGCTGGCTTCCTCGTGGGGGTTGGTTGAGGGAGGTCCTTACCATGTTGCTAGCTTCTTTGCTAGTGGCTAGAGGACTTGTTACCGCTTTACTTTGCGCGGTGCAAACTAGTTCCGGTATATATACAGGTTCCTCAGATCTGGTTTCTAGAACGCATCCCTCTTTATCGTTTGATACCTGTCCCCCGCTCTGCACCTGAGAATCTTTTCCTCTGCCTATCTCTCTCATTTCCCATATCTTTCACCACCTTTTATTAATATTATACCCCCTCTGGTTAACTCTGCAAACTCAGCTTCATGCTGGCCAGTTGTATTGTGCGTTAAGGTCTGATATAACCCATGTATGTTAGTTGTTAAGATAAGTTGATCACGAAGCATTGGTTGGCATTCATATTGTTTAGTACCGCTTCCTATAATTATTAGTGTTCTGCTGGATTAGATAATGCTAGACTAGGGGTCTGATAATATAAGGTATTGTTTCCTATGAGTGCTGGCTTTAGGTAAAAGCTGCACGACATACCTGAGAACTGGAGTTGATTGGGTAAATTCTAGTCTGCGTGCCATTGAGAGTAGAGCATGCACGAATGAGGGCTTTTTGCCTATACCATTCTGCACTGTTCTAAGCTCGGTTGTTTTTCTTTGAGGTACGCCAGGAGAACGATTGATACTTCGGTATTAAGGTTTCTCAAGAGAGCTACCCTTCACTATAACGTAATATTTGACGCACAGACTTGAGATTTACACTAGGCTATGCGGCATGCCATGCGCACCAGTATCTCGTATCATTGACTCTAGCTAGACTTTATCAATCATAGTAGACATTAAGTATATTAATCCAAGTACTCTTTTTATGCATACCCATTTATGATTACACAAGCATTTCGCAGCCTAGTTTGATGTATTGAGACACAAACGACTTAGGCTCTTTTTGTTGATAGGAATACTGCATTGTTGTGGCGATCATTATTATTGTTGTAGTGTTTAGGATATTCTTGGCCCCAACGGCATTATATAATATTATTCTGCCTTTTTGTGTGCATAGCCTGCACGAGCATTGTTCCGCTGCCTGCCTTTTTGGGTTCCATTTCCGATACGAGCATCTTTATAGCATCTAAGATTTAAAGAAGATTCCTTGTTAGTGTTGAAGGACTTTAGTGCACTTTCTTTCATGCAGGAGTGTCTGATATATTTATTGATTCAAGTAACGTAAGCTGTAACTTCTCTTACCACCTTACTTTGCATACCATAAACAAGCACCTTCGGTTATAGGTAGTAATAGGCTGTTTTCACATAACATTAAGCCTAGAGTAGACGCACATTTATTGAGAGTTTAATAACCTATTATTGCATATAGAACTCTGTAGAGTATTTGTGTTCTTTGTTCACTGGGAATATACATCAGAGGTTGGATCTAGCGCTTTCCGTTGTAGCATTTATGCCATTACTAGTCCAATGAATAAGAGCCCTGATATATTTAAACCTCAGTCGTAACAAATGGTGACCTTACCTAGGACTTGGTGAACCTACATTTATTAGCAGGGAACATTTGTTGTTTTGGGGAATATTTTGCGGGGATCAGCAAGAATAATTTTTTTTTGCAACATAGTATAGCCCTTGAGTATTTCCGAGAATTTTTGTGTGTATATTGAGGTGTAAGAGTTTGGGGTGCTTCTTTTCTGAATATTGAGGTGGGAAATTTTTGTGAGCATCATGTCTTATACCGGATCAGAGGAGAATGGAGACACAGTACGTCATGTCGAAACTAA
The DNA here is from genome assembly GCA_032716605.1 of Paralithodes platypus. Taxonomy (NCBI): domain Eukaryota; kingdom Metazoa; phylum Arthropoda; class Malacostraca; order Decapoda; family Lithodidae; genus Paralithodes; species Paralithodes platypus. Next base: position 31,972,233 of record CM064564.1, on the reverse strand, counting down.
GGAACAGCAGCATGATGAAATGGTTAATCAGGTGAACTGTGAGGAGGATGCTAGGATATTTTTGCAATGGCCTGTTACTGCCGAGCGGTTGGAGGGTGTGAATCGGTACGGTCTTTAATGCCTGGCCACAGCTATCGGTCATGCAGGTACTAGCAGCATGACCAGGGATAACTTGATAACGTGTGTACTGGGCAGGGTGACTGGTGAGCGAGATGGGTTGAGTGCTCAGAGCCCTTCGGCCATGCTTCCCCTACACTCGACTCCCAGCCATCCCAGTGGTTTGCCGACCCCGGGTACGCTTCTACAGGTGGGTGGTGACTGGCAGGTGGGTTGCCCCTGGGGGGACCACCGGTAATTTCAAACATTGTAGCACCTTAACCTCCTCAAGGGTTAACTCCAGAATTATTGCTTCAGCTCGAATTAGCTAAGCTTCAGCAGCAATTAGAATTAGCCAAGATAGAAGAGAGAAAAACTATCAGTCAAGCAAAAATCCAAGCTGAGTCGACTAGGTACTGTGCCGACAGGGACGTAGAGAAGTCGCGAGTAGAGACAACGGGACAGCGACTTGGGGCTGGTAAACGTGCTCCTGATCAATCTCTCTCACACTTATTGAAACTGGTTCCGGTGTTTGATGAGAGTGGTGTAACAGAATTTTTCGCACGCTTTGAGAAGAAGTGCCAGGAACACCAGTGGCCAGAGAATAAATGGGCAGCACTTGTATCCTCTAGATTAATAGGCAAGGGTTTTAAAGCCTACGATGCGTTACCTTTGGAGTCATGTATTGTGTATGAGGATCTCAAGGAGGCTGTCCTGAGAGCTTACGAACTGCAACCAGAAACGTACCGTTTGAAGTTCCGGGGTGTAACTAAGGGAAGAGATAGCCCCTTTTTGGAACACGCCCGGGACTTGTCCGATGCTATGGGGAACTGGCTCCGATCTGAGAAGGTAACAACGTTTGATGGAGTTAAGCAGTTGATGATGTTGGAGCAGTTCTTTAAGAGCACGGGCAGTGATCTAACTTTGAACTTGAAGGAGAAAAACCCAAGAACTCTAGTCGAAGCAGCAGAAATGGCTGATCGACGGCTGTCGTTGATTCGGGGTTGCGGGTCCTCACAGAAGTACGATGTAAGTGCTAAGGACCGTTATCCTCCCCCTCCCCATAACAATGACACATTTAAACAGAAGAGCCACGAAACTAAAACTGAATCCAAACCTTACACCACACCGTATGTGAAAAGTCAGGGGCCTTTTACATCACAGTATAAGCCGAAACCGAAATTTATGTGTTTTAGTTGCCACCAGGAGGGTCATTAGGCAAATGAGTGCTCTAGTCGACCTCCTCCGGTAGCCGTGTCTTTTGCTCACGGCATTGGAGTGTTCAAGAGGACATCGGAGTTTGTTAGAGGCATTTCTTCCGAGGTAAATACACTGCCAGTGCAAAAGGATCCGGAAGGCTTATTCCCTGTCCGTGATGCCTTTAGTGACCACAGGGGACTCGGTTGTGTGGAGTGGTGGGGTAGAAGACATGAGGTGAGAATTTTGCGTGACACTGGGGCATCGCAAACACTGTTGAGAAATTTTACTGGTAAACCTGTCAATACGGCGCGGGTGGTTGTGGTTCAGGGAGTTAATGCGACAAGGTTATACCCGCTTGTAAGAATGAAGATGGAGGTTGATGGTGTGACTCAGGACCTGGATGTAGGAATTGTGGAGAAGTTACCTGTTGGGGGCGTCGACCTCCTTCTCGGCAACGACTTTGCGGGACCTACTTCTGAGGCTCCACCCTTGGTCGTTGCCGAGAAGCCGGCCGACGTGAGTAGGGAGGAGCAGGAATGGGTTGAGAAGTGTCTGGTGCAACCTATGGTGTGTGTTGGTACCGGAGATCTTGCATCCAGGGAGTCACATTCTGGTCAACAGTCTTTAGATCAGTGGAGGAAGGGTACTGAGAAGGGGTTGAAAGTTGATGCGGTTGAGAGTTTAGTGTCAACGGACCTTCTCGGGGACTCATTATTAGGACCACATTTCGAGTCTGGAGAAGACCCAGTAACTGTTCCTGAAAAGGCAGAGGATGGGCTTAAAAAGACGAAAGAGTTGAAGGAGGACAGTGATGCACAGTCGGGAGATGTAGCAACAAGGTACCCTGATGCGTACCCTATGAGAAATGGGTCGGCGAAGACGGTGGTCCGAAGCTTGCTAGTGTATTTTTCCCGGTATGGTTACTGTTATGCCCTGTTTTTCTACAGGTTTAACTTGGGTAATGTGAGTTCTAAATTGACTGGGTATATAAGGCTGCATGCACAATACAAGATATGAGGAATAGAGAACACAAAGAAACACATGGTAGCAAGTTACATGATCACGTTTATTGATATACCACTGCAGAATACTTGTGTAAGACAATATAATAGAATTGAACAACACTAGCATAAGTGGATCTGGATGGAGCCTAGTCTCCCACTTCCAACGTTCAGGTATTAATCTTCTGATCACTGGCTTTGATTTCACAGGTTTATATACCGAAGACCATCAATGTTACTTATAGATTCATATTCACTGTTAGATTTATTACTGGTAGCTCTGGTGCACAAGTAGTAGTTCACAGACTAGATTAGACACGCATTTTTAGAGCACGGGAATTCTAGTAACCTCAGGGGGTACTGATCTAAGTTTTATATCCTTGTCTCAGAAATACATAGAACGCAAATCAGTGGGCGAACGTTAGATATCACTAGAGTTTTTAATATCTGAATAAGGTAATTACGAGAGTCAAGGTCGCCTGTTAATTAAAGAGCACTGATCGCTTAGTACGTCCCAAATGGAATGGTTAAGTATGAATTACACTGGGCAAGGTCTTAGCCACTTCGTAGAAATATTAATTAGTGAATCTAAAACAGCACAGTAATATGTAGTACTGCTAAAGGGAATCTTGGGTAGTATCTGATGGGTCTGGTCCTGGTTATCTTGCGTCCATGATGTTGGGGGCTAACGACTGGTTCCGCGGCCGTCCAGGGGGGCCATATGCGTGAAGTTCTTCAATACGTGGGCAGGTCCTTCTATCCAAATCTGCCACGGAGTCTGCCGGTTCTGGGATCTCACTCCGGAACAACACAAGGGCAGAGCTAGAAATTAACTGCAGGGTAGTGACCCCTGGTTGGTGTCTAGCTTTCAACTGATTTGACTGGGGGCGGGAGTTAGATTTATAGGCTCGGTTCTGGACCCTGTAGACAGTAGGGATCTCGAGTCTTATGGACTTAATTGAGCTCTCAATAGATATGGGGACTAGGTAAGATGGTATTTACTGTTGTGGCACAGGGCGATAGGAAGCCTTTATATTTTCATATAACTGAGCCTTAGTAAGAGGTACTATTTTGGCTATACTGGACGTATTTAGGGGAGAGAGACTGGATCTACTTTGCGAGGAGGATGGGGACAGCTGTGATAGGAGCGTCTCTCTAGATTGTTCAATCTTCATTCTATGGTATAGCTGAGGTGCTAATTTAGTGATCAGAGCATGCAAGAAAGGTAAATGGTTTATTGTGAGTTAATAGCGGTTAGTAAAGGTGTTAGTCATTCATGGTTAGTTCATTGATAGGAAGAATTCCTGTGCTACCTGGCAATGACTCGAAAGTCAAAACAGGGGCCAGGTATACCTCCGCGGGGGTGGGGGTCTCCCTCCTCGGGTGTGCAAAAAGGGGGAGCTGGGCGCCCTCTCTCTGATATATTCGTCCGGCGGCTGTGGCTAGGGGCTTGCCATATCACCAGTGTTTGTAATAACCCTCTGTGTATGAGACAGATGTGAGTGTCTTTAATACCAAAACCGAAGGTGCCTTAGCTAGCTGGTTTTACTCGGCTGGTTGTTAATTGTAGGGTTTGCTGGATATGGTGGAGACTGGGTTGCTAACTCTGCCACATTTATCTGGAAGTATGACAATTGTGGAAAGTAAATGGAAAAAGGTGAACACAATGGCGGATAAAAATACTTAACCTAAGGATTGCATACATAGATTTATGGGGCGATGGGTCTTCAGAAGCTTAGTCTGGCAAGACAAGATGTTAGGGAATGTTAATATTAATACTTAGTTACTAGAGGAACAGTGCAAGGGGCGACTGGGCACGGGTTACATATATCTATACTCGTCATGGAAAATGATATACGAGGTCTAGGGACAGCGTGGGTGTTTTAACTTCTAAGATATATAACATCTACTTCTCGGATGCAAGAACATACATAGATATAATTATGGCTGTCTGATGTGTTGGCATTGGCTCAACGTCGGGACAGGCATGGGTGTTTTTAATATGAATGTATATTCCTGTTCATCATCTTTGTAGTTAGAAGTGTAGGACACGAGGGGGTTAGTGTACGTGAGATGTGGAAAATGGTCAGTTTTAGAAAAGGTAAATGGGTGTGTCCTGGAGCTGTTTAGCCCTGCGGGCTTGGGCCTGGCTGAAATGGCTGGCTCGGTCGGCTGGTCCTTTCGTTCTGTGGACCTTTCCTTTGGTGTTTCTGTGTGGTGTTCGTTCATGGCTTCTGTGGTGGGCTTCTCGTTCTGGGGCATTTTAGTTACCCGCAGAGGATTCAGTCAGTCCAGGGACCCAACTTCACTTCTAGCCTCTTTGTTCAAGCAATGCCGCAGCATGGGATTGTTGGGGTTGTGTCATCTGCGTATCATCCGGAGAGCCAGGGTGTGTTAGAGCGATGGCACTCAGCCTTGAAATCTGTGCTTCGTTGTTGTTGCTTTGAGAGTGGGAAGGATTGGGATCTTGGCCTGCCATGTGTTTTGTTTGCTGTGCGGGAGGTACCTGGGGAGAGTTTGGGATTCAGCCCTAATGAGCTCGTCTTTGGACACCGTGTCAGAGGGCCTCTCCATATGGTTGAAGAAGTATGGGAGGGCGCAGAAAAACCTTGTTCTATGCTCAAGTGTGTCCTCAACATTCGAGAACGGATGTTGCGCAGTCTGGAGTTGGCTGGCCGTAATTTGACTAGCTCTCAGGCCCTCAGGAAGGACGGGTACGACCTCAAGGTTGAACTCAGGGAGTTGCACGTGGGTCGGGAGGTGTTGATTCTACTGCCCCTTGTAGGTCACCCCTTATCCGCGAAGTACGCTGGTCCTTATAGGGTGGTTGAGGAGCTATCAGACCTGGATTACTTGGTAGCCACTCCAGACAGACGGAAGCGCAATCAGTTATGTCACATTAATCTCATGAAGGAGTATGGGAGGCACCCCCCTGAGCCTCTCACTGTGCCTGTGATGACGTTTAGCAGTCAAGGTGGAGAAGGAGAACGGGACAGTCAAGCTCAGGTGGAGGATAACTGGAAGGATAAGAAGTTCAAATGGGCGCCTGAGTGTGAGAAGGTGTTTAGAGAAGTAAAACACCTGTTGTGCACTCACCCGATCCTCAGGGGCCCTGACTTTAGCCTACCTTTCCAACTAGCAACGGAGGCTAGTGGTGTGGGGGCTGGTGCCGTCCTTGTGGAAAAGGACGGTGATGGGCTGGAGCATCCTGTTAGTTTCTGCTCGGAGAAGTTCAATTCAGCCCAGGGGAGCTGCTCTGTTGTCGAGCAGGAGCTGCTGGCAATTGTACTTGCTCTGAGGCATTTCGAGGTCTATGTTCCAGCCTATGGTCCGGTTGTTGTAGTTTACCCAGATCATCACCCTCTCAAGTTCTTGGACCAGTTTCACAATCGGAATATGAGGCTGACCAGGTGGTCACTAAGGTTATTGGTATATAACCTGGACATACGCCATATTGCCGGTTGTGACAACGTGGTTGCAGATGGTCGTTCAAGGGTATATGATCCTGGGTAGATTGACACACGGGTAGCCTCCTGCTTTAGTTTGAATAGTATTTTGCGCTTGGTGCTTGTTGGCTCGCGGTTGTAGCCCAGCATATTGGGTCGTAAAGCAGGAGTTGAGCGTTTGGTATAAAAGAAAAAACTAGGCTTGCCCCTATAGTGCAGCCGAAATAAACAAATTAAAAACATAAAATCAAATAAAAACTCTTTCTTTGATAGTTGAATTTTTTCAGTATGTTATAGCAGTAATTCTGAGTTGCACTCCTCTCAGAATGCTGGGCTAGAGAAGCTCGCTCTTGAGGAGCATAACTACATATAATTTAACCTATTGTGTTGGGGAGGGTTATAATTTTGTAAAATGTTTTGTTGAGGAACTGTGCCAGATATTTTACTGCCGCTGGGTGATGGGAAGTAGAGATATAGCATGGGTTCTAACCATCAGATTTTTGTGAGCCTTGGGGCCTCTGAGAAAAATCTTGGGGGGGTTGTGACGTTAACCACTCCGTTAGAACCGCATGGCTTGTCCTACAGTGACTCGCTGGGATCGCCGGGGCAGTGGATGTGGCTACAGTTTATGTATTAGGGTGTGCTTTATTTCATATGAAACCTCGTGTCATGGGCAGTCCAGAAAGGCTCTTTGTTTTCACCCATGTCAAGGCTTTATATATTTAATTGTAAAGTATATGTTTTATCATTAACTAGTAATGATGGGATCTGGGAGAGAGAGAGAGTAGAACAGAGTGAGAGGGGGCGCGCAGTGTTTTTGTCCCGCTCGATGACGTCACGGCTGGCTGCCTCGTGGGGGTTGGTTGAGGGAGGTCCTTACCATGGTGCTAGCTTCTTTGCTAGTGGCTAGAGGACTTGTTACCACTTTACTTTGCGCGGTGCAAACTAGTCCCGGTATATATACAGGTTCCTCGCCACTCTCTCCCTCAGATCTGGTTTCTAGAACGCATCCCTCTTTATCGTTTGATACCTGTCCCCCGTTCTGCACCTGAGAATCTTTTCCTCTGCCTATCTCTCTCATTTCCCATATCTTTCACCACCTTTTATTAATGTTATACCCCCTCTGGTTAACTCTGCAAAATCAGCTTCATACTGGCCAGTTGTATTGTGCGTTAAGGTCTGATATAACCCATGTACGTTAGTTGGTAAGATAAGTTGATCACGAAGCATTGGTTGGCGTTCATATTGTTTAGTACCACTTCCTATAATTATTAGTGTTCTGCTGCATTAGATAATGCTAGACTAGGGGTCTGATATTATAAGGTATTGTTTTCTAAGAGTGCTGGCTTTAGGTAAAAGCTGCACGACATACCTGAGAACTGGAGTGATTGGGTAAATTCTAGTCTGTGTGCCATTGAGAGTAGAGTATGCACGAATGAGGGCTTTTTGCCTATACCATTCTGCACTGTTCTAAGCTCGGTTGTTTTTCTTTGAGGTACGCCAGGAGAACGCTTGATACTTCGGTATTAAGGTTTCTCAAGAGAGCTACCCTTCACTATAACGTAATATTTGACGCACAGACTTGAGATTTACACTAGGCTATGCGGCATGCCATGCGCACCAGTATCTCGTATCATTGACTCTAGCTAGACTTTATCAATCGTAGTAGACATTAAGTATATTAAACCAAGTACTCTTTTTATGCGTACCCATTTATGATTACACAAGCATTTCGCAGCCTAGTTTGATGTATTGAGACACAAACGACTTAGGCTCTATTTGTTGATAGGAATACTGCATTGTTGTGGCGATCATTATTATTGTTGTAGTGTTTAGGATATTCTTGGCCCCGACGGCATTATATATTCTGCCTTTTTGTGTGCATAGCCTGCACGAGCATTGTTCCGCTGCCTGCCTTTTTGGGTTCCATTTCCGATACGAGCATCTTTATAGCATCTAAGATTTAAAGAAGATTCCTTGTTAGTGTTGAAGGACTTTAGTGCACTTTCTTTCATGCAGGAGTGCCTGATATATTTATTGATTAAAGTAACGTAAGCTGTAACTTCTCTTACCACCTTACTTTGCATACCATAACCAAGCACCTTCGGTTATAGGTAGTAATAGGCTGTTTTCACATAACATTAAGCCTAGAGTAGACGCACATTTATTGAGAGTTTAATAACCTATTATTGCATATAGAACTCTGTAGAGTATTTGTTCTTTGTTCACTGGGAATATACATCAGAGGTTGGATCTAGCGCTTTCCGTTGTAGCATTTATGCCATTACTAGTCCAATGAATAAGAGCCCTGATATATTTAAACCTCAGTCGTAACAACATATACTGTAGGTGTCAACGAACTCTTGATTTTGACTGTAGGCCTACATTTGATAGAGAAACAGCAAAATAGAAATATATGTTCACAAAAATATGACAATAGCAATTGAAGGAAAGGGAAACAGGGGTGGCAGAGAGGAAATAGTGATGACAAAGGACAAGATATCAGGGGTAGAACAGGAAAATTAATAAAACAACAAAGAATGAAGAAAATGAGCAGGGAAGGTGGGAGCAAAAATATATAAGAACAATTATTTACATTGGGGTAAAAGAGACGACATAGGTAAATAGAAAATAAAATACGAGAAAGTTCATCAATAGAGCGTGTAAAGTCACTCATAACAATTCGTGGACCTTACCTATTTGTATTTAACCCCTTCTGTACCATCGACATCCTTTTATTTTATCCGGGCTACTACTAATCGATTTGAATCAGTTTAGGAAGGATCTCTAGCCATTATAAGGCTTCAAAATTTCTCAATAAACCCTTTTAACTACCACAGATCCTTCCAAAGCTGCACAAAATCGTCTAAATATATCTAGAATGAAATATAACAGACGTCACTGGTACAGAAGGGGCTAAGGAAGTACTGTACATGTCTGAACATTTATCTATGAACATTATTTCCTGTATATAAACTACCTAACTATACTGTATATACTATTTATTGAAAAGCATGTCCCATCCAAAAATAAATCCAGATAGATATAATTACATAGAACACAAACATATGGGGCACACGAATTTTTATAAGTGGCTGTGCAGGAGATAAGGAAAAGTGAATTGTTACTTTTATGCTACAATCCATATGGCAGGTGATCCGTATTTGTTTACTTTTATGCTACAATCCATATGGCAGGTGATCCGTATTTGTTTACTTTTATGCTACAATCCATATGGCAGGTGATCCGTATTTGTTTACTTTTATGCTACAATCCATATGGCAGGTGATCCGTATTTGTTTACTTTTATGCTACAATCCATATGGCAGGTGATCCGTATTTGTTTACTTTTATGCTACAATCCATATGGCAGGTGATGATCGTATTTGTTTACTTTATGCTACAATCCAAAGGTGATCCGTATTTGTTTACTTTTATGACAATCCATATGGCAGGTGATCCGTATTTGTTTACTTTTATGCTACAATCCATATGGCAGGTGATCCGTATTTGTTTACTTTTATGCTACAATCCATATGGCAGGTGATCCGTATTTTAATCGTTATAATTTATTTTATCACTGGGGGGTGTGATCTTGCAGATAGGGTCTAGCTATATTCATTTAAAACACACACACACACACACACACACTCAATATATACTACTAAATCATGGTTCAACTTTAGATTTGTCAACCTTTCCACATCCGCTCTTCTGAGATAAGTCAGGAGTGAACGAAATTGATATAAAGAGGAAACCGAGGCAGACATAAAAAACAATTTGAGAGAAGAAATAAAACAAATCGGCAACATTAATGGAAAGCGGCGACGAAATTAACCACTTGCGAGTTTCAGGCTATAAGGAAGTTGGAGCCCTAAGCTTCGATATTATACTAAAGTACAATAACAATGTATGTTTCTGATGAATAGAAAGTAAGATAAACAAACAAAAACAAAAAATTTGTATTTAAAAAACGTACTAATAGGGATGTAGGGAAAATGGGATCTGCCTCGTATGGGCCTTCTACAGATTTCCATTTTACTTATGTTCCTAATTCTGTTAAATGTCGATACGTCACTTATAGCCTGAAACTCGGAAATGGTCAGTTGGTAAAATGAGCTAACTGAATTTCACAGAACGAGTGAATAAATAAAAACAAAAATATAAAAGAGACGTAACAAGTTTGATAGAACGACCGAAGAGATTGACAGAGCGAGCCAAAGAATTGGACAGAATCCATGTAGTAAGCTGGTAGAGAGATTGTAGACACCAATCGAGCAGGGCAATACCCAGGGGAAGCATCATAGGCATTTGATAAGGAGTTGCTGGAACTCCTGTTTCATTTGTCTGGCCTCCCTCACTGTTTTTGTTTGTGTCTCACCGACACAGAGAGTAATCCAGCTAGCTCTCACAAACATCTCCTTATCCTATCCATTTCACTACACAAAACAAGCACACCACAATCTTTCACAAATAAATAAATATACTAACATATACTGTATAAATACATTGAAGATCTGCCACTCTTTCAAGTTTGGGGGAGGCACTTGTTACAGGCAGTTTTGCCTTTTCTCTCCCTCATACACATAGAAAAAATAAGTTTTACAGAACGAGTAAATAAACTAGACAGATCAAGTAAATGTATCAGACTGAACGAATAAATTAAATTAGACAGAACGAGTAAACGAACTAGACAGAACGAGTACATAAATTAGACAAAACGAGTAAATGAACTAGACAGAACGAGTAAATGAACTAGACAGAACGAGTAAATGAACTAGACAGAACGAGTACATGAATTAGACAGAACGAGTAAATTAACTAGACAGAACGAGTAAATGAATTAGACAGAACGAGTAAATTAACTAGACAGAACGAGTAAATGAACTAGACAGAACGAGTAAATGAACTAGACAGAACGAGTAAATGAACTAGATAGAACGAGTAAATGAACTAGACAGAACGAGTAAATGAACTAGACAGAACGAGTAAATGAACTAGACAGAACGAGTAAATGAACTAGACAGAGCAAGTAAATGAACTAGACAGAGCAAGTAAATGAACTAGACAGAACGAGTAAATTAACTAGACAGAACGAGTAAATGAACTAGACAGAGCAAGTAAATGAACTAGACAGAGCAAGTAAATTAACTAGACAGAACGAGTAAATGAACTAGTCAGAACGAGTAAATGAACTAGACAGAGCAAGTAAATGAACTAGACAGAACGAGTAAATGAACTAGACAGAACGAGTAAATGAACTAGACAGAACGAGTAAATTAACTAGATAGAGCAAGTAAATCAACTAGACAGAACGAGTAAATTAACTAGATAGAATGAGTAAATTAATTAGACAGAATGAGTAAATGAACTAGACAGAACGAGTAAATGAACTAGACAGAACGAGTAAATGAACTAGACAGAACGAGTAAATGAACTAGATAGAACGAGTAAATGAATTAGACAGAACGAGTAAATGAACTAGATAGAACGAGTAAATTACCTAGACAGAACGAGTAAATGAACTAGATAGAACGAGTAAATGAACTAGATAGAGCAAGTAAATGAACTAGACAGAACGTGTAAATGAACTAGATAGAACGAGTAAATTAATTAGACAGAACGAGTAAATGAACAAGACAGAACAAGCAAATGAACTAGACAGAACGAGTAAATGAACTAGATAGAACGAGTAAATGAACTAGATAGAACGAGTAAATGAACTAGATAGAACAAGTAAATGAATTAGACAGAACGAGTAAATGAACTAGACAGAACGAGTAAATAAACTAGACAGAACGAGTAAATTAACTAGATAGAACGAGTAAATGAATTAGACAGAACGAGTAAATGAACTAGACAGAACGAGTAAATGAATTAGACAGAATGAGTAAATGAACTAGACAGAACGAGTAAATGAATTAGATAGAACGAGTAAATTAATTAGACAGAACGAGTAAATTAATTAGATAGAACGAGTAAATGAATTAGACAGAACGAGTAAATGAACTAGATAGAACGAGTAAATGAACTAGACAGAACGAGTCAATGAACTAGACAGAACGAGTAAATGAATTAGACAGAACGAGTAAATGAGCTAGACAGAACGAGTAAATGAACTAGACAGAACGAGTAAATGAATTAGACAGAACAAGTAAATGAACTAGACAGAACGAGTAAATGAACTAGACAGAGCAAGTAAATGAACTAGACAGAACGAGTAAATGAACTAGACAGAACGAGTAAATGAACTAGACAGAACGAGTAAATTAACTAGATAGAGCAAGTAAATGAACTAGACAGAATGAGTAAATGAACTAGACAGAACGAGTAAATGAATTAGACAGAACGAGTAAATGAACTAGACAGAACGAGTAAATGAATTAGACAACGAGTAAATGAACTAGACAGAACGAATAAATGAACTAGACAGAACGAGTAAATGAACTAGACAGAACGAGTAAATGAACGAGACAGAACGAGTAAATGAACTAGACAGAACGAGTAAATGAACTAGACAGAACGAGTAAATGAATTAGACAGAACGAGTAAAGTAACTAGACAAAACGAGTAAATTAATTAGACAGATCGAGTAAATTAATTAGACAGAACGAGTAAATGAACTAGACAGAACGAGTAAATGAATTAGACACAACGAGTAAATTAACTAGACAAAACGAGTAAATTAATTAGACAGAACGAGTAAATGAACTAGACAGAGCAAGTAAATGAACTAGACAGAGCAAGTAAATGAACTAGACAGAACGAGTAAATGAACTAGTCAGAACGAGTAAATGAACTAGACAGAGCAAGTAAATGAACTAGACAGAACGAGTAAATGAACTAGACAGAACGAGTAAATGAACTAGACAGAACGAGTAAATTAACTAGACAGAACGAGTAAATGAACTAGATGGAACGAGTAAATGAACTAGATAGAGCAAGTAAATGAACTAGACAGAACGAGTAAATGAACTAGACAGAACGAGTAAATGAAGTAGACAGAACGAGTAAATTAACTAGATAGAGCAAGTAAATGAACTAGACAGAACGAGTAAATGAACTAGATAGAATGAGTAAATTAATTAGACAGAATGAGTAAATGAACTAGACAGAACGAGTAAATGACCTAGACAGAACGAGTAAATTAACTAGACAGAACGAGTAAATGAACTAGATAGAACGAGTAAATGAATTAGACAGAACGAGTAAATGAACTAGATAGAACGAATAAATTAACTAGACAGAACGAGTAAATGAACTAGATAGAACGAGTAAATGAACTAGATAGAGCAAGTAAATGAACTAGACAGAACGAGTAAATGAACTAGAACGAGTAAATTAATTAGACAGAACGATGACTAGACAGAACAAGCAAATGAACTAGACAGAACGAGTAAATGACTAGATAGAACGATAAATGATTAAGAACGAGTAAATGAACTAGATAGAACGAGTCAATGAATTAGACAGAATGAGTAAATGAACTAGACAGAACGAGTATATGAACTAGACAGAACGAGTAAATGAACTAGATAGAACGAGTAAATGAATTAGACAGAACGAGTAAATGAACTAGACAGAACGAGTAAATGAATTAGACAGAATGAGTAAATGAACTAGACAGAACGAGTAAATTAATTAGATAGAACGAGTAAATGAATTAGACAGAACGAGTAAATGAATTAGATAGAACGAGTAAATGAATTAGACAGAACGAGTAAATTAACTAGATAGAACGAGTAAATGAACTAGACAGAACGAGTCAATGAACTAGACAGAACGAGTAAATGAATTAGACAGAACGAGTAAATGAGCTTGACAGAACGAGTAAATGAACTAGACAGAACGAGTAAATGAATTAGACAGAATGAGTAAATGAACTAGACAGAACGAGCAAATGAATTAGACAGAACGAGTAAATGAACTAGACAGAACGAGTAAATGAATTAGACAACGAGTAAATGAACTAGACAGAACGAGTAAATGAACTAGACAGAACGAGTAAATTAACTAGATAGAACGAGTAAATGAACTAGACAGAACGAGTAAATGAACGAGACAGAACGAGTAAATGAACTAGACAGAACGAGTAAATGAACTAGACAGAACGAGTAAATGAATTAGACAGAACGAGTAAATTAACTAGACAAAACGAGTAAATTAATTAGACAGATCGAGTAAATTAATTAGACAGAATGAGTAAATGAACTAGACAGAACGAGTAAATGAATTAGACAGAACGAGTAAATTAACTAGACAAAACGAGTAAATTAATAGAACGATAATTAACTAGATAAACGAATGAACTAGACAGAACGAGTAAATGAACGAGACAGAACGAGTAAATGAACTAGACAGAACGAGTAAATGAACTAGACAGAACGAGTAAATGAATTAGACAGAACGAGTAAATTAACTAGACAAAACGAGTAAATTAATTAGACAGAACGAGTAAATGAACTAGACAGAGCAAGTAAATGAACTAGACAGAGCAAGTAAATGAACTAGACAGAACGAGTAAATGAACTAGTCAGAACGAGTAAATGAACTAGACAGAACGAGTAAATGAACGAGACAGAACGAGTAAATGAACTAGACAGAACGAGTAAATGAACTAGACAGAACGAGTAAATGAATTAGACAGAACGAGTAAATTAACTAGACAAAACGAGTAAATTAATTAGACAGAACGAGTAAATGAACTAGACAGAGCAAGTAAATGAACTAGACAGAGCAAGTAAATGAACTAGACAGAACGAGTAAATGAACTAGTCAGAACGAGTAAATGAACTAGACAGAACGAGTAAATGAACTAGACAGAACGAGTAAATGAACTAGTCATAACGAGTAAATGAACTAGACAGAACGAGTAAATGAACTAGACAGAACGAGTAAATGAACTAGTCAGAACGAGTAAATGAACTAGACAGAACGAGTAAATGAACTAGACAGAACGAGTAAATGAACTAGACAGAACGAGTAAATGAACTAGTCAGAACGAGTAAATGAACTAGACAGAACGAGTAAATGAACTAGAACGAGTAAATGAACTAGACAGAACGAGTAAATGAACTAGACAGAACGAGTAAATGAACTAGACAGAACGAGTAAATGAACTAGTCAGAACGAGTAAATTAACTAGACAGAACGAGTAAATGAATTAGACAGAACGAGTAATTAACTAGACAAAACGAGTAAATTAATTAGACAGAACGAGTACGCGAACTAAACAAAACGAGTAAATAGACTAAACAGAACGAGTAATTAAACTAGACAGAACGAGTCAACGAATTAAACAGAACGAGTCAACAAAATAAACAGAACGAGTGAACGAACCGGACAGATTGCTGAGTGACAGTAAAAGTGTGCGAGTTTGACAGCTAACGAGACATATACTGTAGCTGACATTAACGAAAGGCCGATTCACACGAGCGATTTTTCCGGCGTCTTACGATCGACATAATCGTTTCTGGCTATTATATTTATTTATTAATTATTGTTTTTTGCTCCCTAGACCTCCGTCAAGCTTAAACAAAAAAATAGTATCCAAGACACCCTTTCAAGATAAATGTGTACATTTTTCGATTAACTAATGTTCCGGCCAAAGGCCGATCCCTCCTAAATTACAGGCTAGCTATCACTTGCCAGAAAAAAATCGACACCTAAATGACACGAAAGGTCTTAAAATTGACAGTATAGCAGTATCTACAGTATAGCAATCTAAGGAGGGAGAGAGAGAATCAGAGTAAAAGTGAGAGAGAGAGAGAGAGAGAGAGAGAGAGAGAGAGAGAGATAATCAGTAAGAGTGATTATATACTGTATATATATATATATATAATATATATATATATATATATATATATATATATATATATATATATATATTTTAAAGTGAGAGAGAGAGAGAGAGAGAGAGAGAGAGAGAGAGAGAGAGAGAGAGAGATAATCAGTAAGAGTGATTATATACTGTATATATATATATATATATATATATATATATATAGAGAGAGAGAGAGAGAGAGAGAGAGAGAGAGAAGGGGGAGGGGGGAGGGGAGTCGAGATATGAGTCCGATACACATAGCAGTTAACCCCATGGAGGTAATTCGGTTTCAACACGAATGTTATACGATAAATGATCCCCATTTAGAACAATACTGGATAAAAGTCATTGTAGCCCAACACTCTTTCCCCACCCACCGATAACAAAACCTTGTTCTTAATTGCAGGCTCTCTATCGCTCGCCAGAAAAGTATATCAGCACAGGCATGAGGCGAAACGTTTTATATTCGCCAAAATAATGGGGTGAAACGTCTAAACTTTTCCTAACTAATGGGCCGAAACAGAGACAATTTTCCCCGTTAGGGAAGGAGGATGATATTTATTAATTTGTGTCTTGGATATTAAAGTACTGGGTATTTTGGGGCATGTTATTGAGAGAGAGAGAGAGAGAGAGAGAGAGAGAGAGAGAGAGAGAGAGAGAGAGAGAGAGAGAGCGAGAAAGTCGGAAATTCAACTACTATCTACTCTCTTCTTAAACTGTGCTACTGACAAAATATTTAAAGCTTTTGAGGGAATGTTTTCCAGGTAGAGATCGTATAAATATATATATATATATATATATATATATATATATATATATATATATATATATATATATATATATATATATATACAGTATATATATTCTGACATACGGAGCCCTGTATGTTAATTTAAGAGTTAGAATTAGAGTTGAAGGAGCCCACTACCCAAAACGGTGAAGCAGACTAGCGAACGAGCGAGTGGGCAAACCATCTCCCCCCATACCAGCATGCTAGCCTTCACACCTCGATGACCGATGCTATGACGTATGATCGACGCCAGGAGCTGTGAATGGACCTCGCACCTGTTATGTGATTCGAGGAGCTATGATTGGCGCCGGCACCACCCGCCGCCTCCTGATTCGTTCCTACACCATCATTGTTTGGTATATAAGACCCGAGTTGTGGGCATTCAAATCAGTCTCATTTGGAGTTGGGGAAGGTGAACTTGCAGCTGGAGGAAGACGGGGTGAAGTATTATAATGGGATTGTGACTGTCAGTCAGATTATATAAATGTGTGTTAAGTGTGTTCGGTGTAAACACTTACGTTATGTTGGTTAGTGAGATATGTGATTGGGAATTAACGTGATGTGTTTAATGTGTGTAATGTGTTTAACTATTTAATTGGGAATTAACGTGAACGCTACTATTACGTGCTTAACTATTTGATTGCGAATTAACGTTAACGCTACTATTTATGTACTTAACTATTTGATTGGGAATTAACGTTAACGCTATTATTATGTACTTAACTATTTTAGTTGACTAACTTGTGGACTAAAGCAACTCTTTAAGTAATTGGGTTATGATGAAAGTAATACTATTTTTTTTATATTAATACTTACGAGTTCTTTCATTTTCTTTGAATTAAGCTTACAGTGCTTAATGGTGCTTAGTACGGTGATGCTATTGTCTCTTATTAGTAATATCGCCTTAGACTAACATGGCTGTGTTAATATTACTTCTAGTGATTTTCTAAGCTGAAGAAAATTCTTTTGCTTCAAAATATATTTTGCTTTTCATATTATTTGAGTGAGACCTGAATCGAATCTATGAAACGATCCTGTAACTTTATTTACTCATAATCAAACCTCAATGTTACGTGGTTAAGAAATAAATTTAACTAATTATTAAATATATATAACTTTTTATGTGACTTTGATATTACTCCTGATGATAATAATAATATAATACTATTAACGTAAGACAAGAACCAAGAATAATAACATTAAATATAAATAAAAGGACATAGAAGAAAACTATCTATTCATTTCAAAAAGGGTAAGAGACAGAAATATTCTTACTTTAATATTTATCTTTCAAGACTTTTTATAAAATTAATAGTCCTTCTTTAGCTATAACTTATTCGGTTCATAACCATAGCCTACTAAGCTTCGGTTAAATAATAATTCTTTATAAACACTACATGACTTTAATTAGTTTCAGTATTTTTCATAATTAAAGAGTATCAGTCAATAAAGGATACTAAGTCCTAAGATCCAAAAGGAAAGGAAGCAACAACAGGAAATTATTTTATTAGATTTTACTTTTGTTTTGCCTTCAGCTGACTGATACCTTAATATATCTCTGTGCTATCTAGATTCATCAAGTTAACCACTTGAGGATCAAGATACGTAACAGAAGAGTGGCGACCTTGCCAGGATTCGTTTCATACAGTTTCACTCTGTTTCATTAACGTTTCACTACTTAAAAACCAAATATTAATCATGCCTCAACTAATTAATGAAGAAGATGCTCGAGTTTTCATAGAATCAGAACCCACAGCCCCTGATATTGACTGTCTGTCAAAATCCGAACTGAAAGTGCTTGCCTCATATCTCCAATTAACTGTCTCAAACATGTCTAAAGTAGAGGTGGCTCAGACCATAAAAACCCACCTGTTCCCTGTAGAAGGCGGGGAGGGAGACGGAGCAGTTGGTGGGATCCCTAGTAAACCTAGCCAACTTGATATACAATTGCCACCTGGTTTGACCGGTGATCAAATATTAGAACTAGCCAGAATAAAAGCAAACACTGACTTAGAACTAGCCAGACTAAATGCCGAAGCAAAGACCGAACAAGCCAGACTAAATGCCAGTGCAACGACCGAACAATGTGAATATCAATATCGTACGGCTCAACTAAATGTCCATACAAATGCTCCCGAAATTGCTCCCCCTCTGGGATTAACTATGACTAGTGTCATTCCACCTTTCACTGAGGATAATGTGCAGGATTTCTTTGTTTTGTTTGAGGAAGTTGCTGGAGGTATGAAGTGGACAAGAGATCAATGGCCTTTTATGTTACAAACTGTTTTGACAGGGCAGGCTCGAGCCACGTATTTGTCAGAAGTAGCAGAAGTTAGGCAGGATTATGACAATCTCAAAGAAGCTATCTTAAAAACCTATCAATTGCAGCCTGAGGCTTACAGGCAATCTTTCCGTAAAAACCAGAAGAAAGTAGAAGAAACCCATAAGGTATTTGCCATGACCATGACTAAAACTTTCAATCATTGGGTCAAGAGTAAGAAAGTCACTAGCTACAACGATCTGAAGGAGTTGGTCCTGTTAGAAAATTTCCTATGGAAAATTGATTCTTCTGTATCCTATCATTTAAAGGGGAAAAAGGTAGATTGTCTTGCCGACGCCGCTGACATGGCTGACACATACGTGCTCAACAACAAATTTCGTGGAAAGAAGCCCTACGATAATTCTAGCTCTAATTTTTAAGTATCCCAATCACAAATCTGACCGACCCAGTCACAAGCCTATAACGTCTTCCCCAGTTAGCCAAAATAGAAATGTTCCCCCAACTAAAAATGCGACTCAGGGCAATGGTAACAGAGGTGGGGCCCCAAACTAATAGTAATGCTCAAAGAGGGAACTTTCCCGTATCCCCTAAAGTATGTACTTTTTGTGGCATGAGAGGCCACCTAGCTTATCAGTGCTGGGCCAAGGAAAAAACCGAGAGATCGGGGCAGACAGTTGCCGCCGTATCTCAAATTCCATGTGTGCCTTTAATGCAGGGCCCCCGACAGAAGGAGTACCTAGCACCAAATGTTCCTTTAATGCAGGACTCCCGACAGGAGTACCTAGCACCAAAAGTTCCTTTAATGCAGGACTCTCGACAGGAGTACCTAGCAGCTAACGTAAATCATCTAGACAGGGGTGTAGTAGCATGTGTGGTGCAACCCACAAGGGTTAAGCCAATAATAATTTCACCATCAGTGCAGGACAGTTACCGTCCCTTTATTTCATCTGGCAACGTGAGATTAAATGGTTGCATGCATGAGGTAAAAATTCTGAGAGACACAGGTTCTACTAGCACCCTCATGGTGAATCCTTACACTGAGTGCCCACCTGGCGAACCAGTTGTAATGAGAGGTGCTGGAGGCCAGTTTTATGCATACTTGGTAAAAGGCGAAATTGAATGTGAGTTACTACAGGGTGAGGCCACCATAGCTTTGTGTAGGTCCCAAGATATCCCTGTGCCTGGGGTAACACTCCTTTTGGGGAATGATGTAGCAGGTGAGAAGGTCCGACCAGACCCCATTTTGTCACTTTCCCCTGTTAACGAGCCACTAACCGGTGAGCTCGACAAGGAGTTGCCAACTGTTTTCCCTGTGTGTGCTGACAACTTTCAATGTCTCAAGTAGCAGTTCCCTCAGACAGAAATGTACCGAATGTAAGAGTTGATGAAAGGGATGATGAGAGTGTGAATGATGCTCCAACTGTGCCTGATGATGTGACTGAGGTGGATTTATCTGACACCTTTATGGCTCATCTTGACCCTATTGATGACCATGAAACCCCTCCAAATTGTCCTAGTGGCCTGGTAGAGCTACAGAGAGATGATTGTGAATGCAAGGAGTTAGCTGCCAGGTCCGTGAGTGAAGAGGAATGTGAGAAGGAGGGTGGTGAATGTTTCTACCTCAAAGGAGGAGTATTGTGGCGAAGATGGAGACCGCCACACAGACCAATCGATGACGGGGCTTGGGACGTCCATCAAGTAGTAGTCCCCAAACCTTGTCGTAAAGATATCATGGAAATGGCACATTGTATACCATTGGCAGGACACCTAGGTGTGAGAAAAACTCTAGACAGAATCAGATTCCACTTTTACTGGCCAGGAATGCGTGCAGATGTAGTGGAGTGTTGTAGAGTGTGTCACACTTGCCAGATGACCGGAAAACCCAATCAGAAGGTGCCTGTACATCCTCTGGTGCCCTTGCCCATTTTCGAGAATCCTTTTACTCGGGTGGTAGTGGACATTGTAGGCCCATTGCCTAAGACTTCCCAAGGTAACCTTTATTTATTAACTATCATGGACATGGCAACTCGCTACCCAGAGGCTATACCCTTAAGGACTACCTCTGCTCCAACTGTAATCAAGGAACTGCTCAAATTTTTCACCAGAATGGGTTTCCCCCATGAGGTGCAAAGTGATCAAGGAACTAATTTACCTCTAACATTTTCCAGCAGTCCCTGAAGGAGTTGGGTATCGAGCATGTAAGTCTAGCACCTACCACCCAGAGAGTCGAGGGGTTCTCGAACGATATCATCAGACATTAAAGGGAATGTTACGTAAGTATTGTACAGAGACCGGAGTTGAGTGGGATAAGGGGGTACCTTTTCTTTTATTTGCTACTCGTGAGGTTCCAACTGAATCCCTGGGTTTTTCCCCTAATGAGCTAGTTTTGGGCCAACCTTTATCTGCCAAGTTCAGGGGCCCATATAAGATAATTCGGAGGGTGAGCATTACCGATTATCTAGTAACTACCCCAGACAGGAGAAAGCCCACGCAAGTATTCCATATAAATGTGTTGAAACCCTACCATAGGTCCCCTGATTCCTCTCCTCCAGATTCTCCCACTGGGTGAATGTCAGGGCCTGTGAGCAGCCTGGTGCGGACAAAGTCTTCAGGTCTCTTACTGACCCGCAACAGACTGTTCCAGAGCCTGAAGGTATCCATGCAGACTTTGACTTGTCATGTAGCCTATCCAACTTTCAGTATAATTCAGTGGCTTTGAGGGAATTACCATCTAAACTATGTCATCTTCCCTCTGATCAAGCGAACCAACTAATCTCTGTTTTATCTCAGTCTCCCAATGTGTTCCGTGATACTCCAGGGCTCACTTCTTTGGCCGTGCACGACATCGACGTAGGGGATGCAACTCCCATTAAACTATCCCCCTACCGTGTCTCGTCACAACGCAGGAGTATACTGCAGGTCGAGCTTGACTTAATTTTTTCAAACCAGCTGATCACAAGGGCCTTAAGCCAGTGGAGTAGTCCGGTCATACTTGTGCCAAAGCCAGACGGGAGCCATAGGTTTTGTAGGGTCTATAGGCAAGTCAATGCTGTCACAAAGAACGATACCTACCCACTGCCACGGATCAAAGATTGCATTTACCAGTTTGGCCTCATACAGCAGTAAGTATAATTTAATGAGAGGATTTTGGCAATTAGCTCTCCCTTGTAGCGAGGTAAATATCATGCTTTTGTAGTGCGCTTTCAAGCCTTCAGCTGTGAGATAACCCTTGCAGTTCGAATAACGCTCCAGCTACGTTTCCGGCTATGTTCTGATGTGGTACCTGGAGACGTTGCCTACTTTGGGTGATATCCTTATTATATCCTCATTATAATCTTGCTGTTGCCAATCTGGTGGTGAATCTATTTATGTATTATGTTTAATATTATGTACTATACTCCTTAAACTCTTTTCTAGGGGGGAGGTCTGACATACGGAGCCCTGTATGTTAATTTAAGAGTTAGAATTAGAGTTGAAGGAGCCCACTACCCAAAACGGTGAAGCAGACTAGCGAACGAGCGAGTGGGCAAACCATCTCCCCCCATACCAGCATGCTAGCCTTCACACCTCGATGACCGATGCTATGACGTATGATCGACGCCAGGAGCTGTGAATGGACCTCGCACCTGTTATGTGATTCGAGGAGCTATGATTGGCGCCGGCACCACCCCGCCTCCTGATTCGTTCCTACACCATCATTGTTTGGTATATAAGACCCGAGTTGTGGGCATTCAAATCAGTCTCATTTGGAGTTGGGGAAGGTGAACTTGCAGCTGGAGGAAGACGGGGTGAAGTATTATAATGGGATTGTGACTGTCAGTCAGATTATATAAATGTGTGTTAAGTGTGTTCGGTGTAAACACTTACGTTATGTTGGTTAGTGAGATATGTGATTGGGAATTAACGTGATGTGTTTAATGTGTGTAATGTGTTTAACTATTTAATTGGGAATTAACGTGAACGCTACTATTACGTGCTTAACTATTTGATTGCGAATTAACGTTAACGCTACTATTATGTACTTAACTATTTGATTGGGAATTAACGTTAACGCTATTATTATGTACTTAACTATTTTAGTTGACTAACTTGTGGACTAAAGCAACTCTTTAAGTAATTGGGTTATGATGAAAGTAATACTATTGTTTTATATTAATACTTACGAGTTCTTTCATTTTCTTTGAATTAAGCTTACAGTGCTTAATGGTGCTTAGTACGGTGATGCTATTGTCTCTTATTAGTAATATCGCCTTAGACTAACATGGCTGTGTTAATATTACTTCTAGTGATTTTCTAAGCTGAAGAAAATTCTTTTGCTTCAAAATATTATATTTTGCTTTTCATATTATTTGAGACCTGAATCGAATCTATGAAACGATCCTGTAACTTTATTTACTCATAATCAAACCTCAATGTTACGTGGTTAAGAAATAAATTTAACTAATTATTAAATATATCTAACTTTTTATGTGACTTTGATATTACTCCTGATGATAATAATAATATAATACTATTAACGTAAGACAAGAACCAAGAATAATAACATTAAATATAAATAAAAGGACATAGAAGAAAACTATCTATTCATTTCAAAAAGGGTAAGAGACAGAAATATTCTTACTTTAATATTTATCTTTCAAGACTTTTTATAAAATTAATAGTCCTTCTTTAGCTATAACTTATCGGTTCATAACCATAGCCTACTAAGCTTCGGTTAAATAATAATTCTTTATAAACACTACATGACTTTAATTAGTTTCAGTATTTTTCATAATTAAAGAGTATCAGTCAATAAAGGATACTAAGTCCTAAGATCCAAAAGGAAAGGAAGCAACAACAGGAAATTATTTTATTAGATTTTACTTTTGTTTTGCCTTCAGCTGACTGATACCTTAATATATATCTCTGTGCTATCTAGATTCATCAAGTTAACCACT
This sequence comes from Paralithodes platypus, assembly GCA_032716605.1. Taxonomy (NCBI): domain Eukaryota; kingdom Metazoa; phylum Arthropoda; class Malacostraca; order Decapoda; family Lithodidae; genus Paralithodes; species Paralithodes platypus. Next base: position 31,948,659 of record CM064564.1, on the reverse strand, counting down.
TGAGGATCAAGATACGTAACAATATATATATATATATATATATATATATATATATATATATATATATATATATATATATATATATATATATATATATATATATATATATATATATACTGTATATTCACACACACACAAGTTTAAAGACCGTTTCATCCACTGACTGTGTGTTTCAGTCTTTTTAATGTAGGTACTGGTGCAATACAATCAAGTTTTGCCACAACACTGGCCCATCACTGTGGCTGATGTTGGTATAGTTCTGACAATGCCTCAGCACGACTCAACAAAGTCTCCCCGCAGCACTTACACCTGCAGTATCTGCACCATTCCAGCCTTAACCGTGTTACAAGAAGGCAGTAGCAAGAAGTTACTGTAACTGCTACAGAGGCTGACTGCACCACCGAAGTGGCGGGCGATGGGGTCACCGCATCCTACGCCAGAGAGAGAAAGGGCAACGTGTGCCATTGGGCTGTGAGAGTGAGACAATAGGGAACCATGGGGTACAAGATGGCCCTACTGCCTTAACCAGTTTCGGATACAAACCAATAAACATAAGAATGATGAAAACGGTTAAGTCAGAACTGGCCTTGGGAAGTAATAGATACCAACCCTTCCCCTGATAAGTCGCCCACCACGCATACACACACACACACACACACACACACACACACACACACACACACATACACACACACACACAATACCATCAAATGTCTACGTGCATCGAGGAGACAAAAGGTAGATTGCCTGTAACGATTATCTCCCACAAAGCCAAAAGAGTGACAGAGCCAAATTCAAGAGACGTTACATAATGTGTAATTATATATATATATATATATATATATATATATATATATATATATATATATACAGTATATATACTGTATAAAACACATGATACATCCCGAAGCAGCATGACTCCCAATAATCGACGCAGGCAATAATATGTCCCAAATGAAGTAAACAGAGAAATACCTAAATACCTACAGTAAATTAATATATACCTAACTACATAATAAACAAAATAAAAAATACATCCCCAATACGAAAGCAGAATGACCCCAATCAACTAACCTCCCAACTCAATTACTCCCCCCTCACCTCCCCCCCCCCCCCCCCCCCCCCCCCCCCCCCCCCCCCCCACCTCCACACACCTCCACACACGCCTTGATGGAATAGATTGGAGATGTTCCCGTGGGAGTCAAACTTGGGCACGTGGCTACTTTTACACTATCACACGCCGTACATGGACATTATTTATCATACACACATGTGTACACACACACACTCACATGAACGTACGCACACACATACACTATTCGTCCATTGACACACATACACCCATTCATATACACACCTATTCATACTCACACGCATTCAATCATTCACAAGCACACACATACATATCAGCACTATTCACATCATGCTGTTTACGTATACTCTCTCTCACACACATAGCTTATACATACAATACACACACACACACAACGTAGCTTATACATACAATACACACACCCACAACGTAGCTTATACATACAATACACACACACACACAACGTAGCTTATACATACAATACACACACACCCACAACGTAGCTTATACATACAATACACACACACACACAACGTAGCTTATACATACAATACACACACACACACAACGTAGCTTATACATACAATACACACACACACAACGTAGCTTATACATACAATACACACACACACACAACGTAGCTTATACATATACACACACACAACGTAGCTTATACAACAATACACACACACACAACGTAGCTTATACATACACACACACACAACGTAGCTTATACATACAATACACACACACACACGTAGCTTATACATACATACACACACACACACACAACGTGTTATACATACAATACACACACACACAGGGTGGGTTATACATAAAACACACCCACACACACACAACGTCTGTTTATACATACAATACACACACACAACGTAGCTTATACATACAATGCACACACACACAACGTAGCTTATACATACAATACACACACACACACACAACGTAGCTTATACATACAATACACACACACACAACGTAGCTTATACATACAATACACACACACACACAACGTAGCTTATACATACAATGCACACACACACAACGTAGCTTATACATACAATACACACACACACACAACGTAGCTTATACATACAATACACACACACACACAACGTAGCTTATACATACAATACACACACACACACAACGTAGCTTATACATTCAATACACACACATTCATACATTCATCCCCCCCCCCCCCCCACACACACACACACATATCACTCTTATTTACATCCCTCCTATTCACATCATGCGGTTTACGTACACACACACACACACACAGCTTATAGCCTACATATGTACAAGGTCTGTCTGACTATCTATTCATCTACCTATATATATATATATATATATATATATATCTATTATTCACAGTCCCCCCCCCACCCCCCAATACACACACACAGAGCTTACACATACTTACAAGGTCTATCTGACTATGTATCTAACTACAGTAGGCTATATAAATCATTAATATCATATATACAGTATATATCAATCAATATATCACACTCACTCACCCACTCTCTCTAATCTGATGCCATATTTCTAAGTCCCAAATGGATACCTTGGAAAAACAATCTTTGCCTTAGTTAGAGGTTAAATATAACGGTATAATGATTCAATTACACCATTCGCCAAGCGAATAACTAATATACACAATGTTTACATTCACTAACATTTATATATATTATATTCATAAGTAGGTAAATTAATTATTCATAAGAGGCATGAAGGTAAGTGGGTAAATAGAAACAATAGGGTTAATAGATAAGTAGTAGTAATATATAGTAATAGATAAGTAGTTGTAGTTGTTGTTCCCTAAGCTGCCTGGCCGAACAGCCCCGAGTCCCTGAGGAAGGCCATGGCCACGATCGGGCTTTCCCACAGAGCTCTCATTGAGTGTAGGTTGTGTTGTTGGCGTAAGAGGTTGTGTGAAATGCAGTCTTCTATGATGTGTTTAATGGTATGGGGTGCTGTGTTACATCCCGGGCAGGCGTCGACAACGGAGTCATCCAGTCTCTTCTGATAGCCCAGGAGAGCTGGATGGTGTCCGCATCTCAGCCTGGCCAGGTGGACTCTGTCCTCGCGAGGGAGGGAGGATTCGGAAGGATGGATTTCGGGAGGTCGTGCATGCAGCTGCGTGTTGTCTGTGAGTGAGTGGATGGATTGGCGAGAGATATGAGTATGGATGTGCTTCTGGAAGTTGGGTAATAGATAAGTAGTAGTAATATATAGTAATAGATAAGTAGTAGTAATATATAGTAATAGATAATATAGTAATATAGTAATAGATAAGTAGTATATAAATAGATAAGTAGTAGTAATATAGTAATAGATAAGTAGTATATATATAGTAATAAGTAGTAGTAATATATAGTAATAGATAAGTAGTAGTAATATATAGTAATAGATAAGTAGTAGTAATATATAGTAATAGATAAGTAGTAGTAATATAATATAGATAAGTAGTAATATAAAGTAATAGATAAGTAGTAGTAATATATAGTAATAGATAAGTAGTAGTAATATATAGTAATAGATAAGTAGTAGTAATATATAGTAATAGATAAGTAGTAATATATATAATAGATAAGTAGTAATAATAAATAATAGATAAGTAGTAGTAATATATAGTATTATATAAGTAGTAGTAATAATAGTAATAGATAAGTAGTAATATATAGTAATAGATAAGTAGTAGTAATATATAGTAATAGATAAGTAGTATATATAGTATAGATAAGTAGTAGTATATATAGGTAGATAAGTAGTAGTAATATAGTAATAGATAAGTAGTAGTAATATATAGTAATAGATAAGTAGTAGTAATATAGTAATAGATAAGTAGTAGTAATATATAGTAAGATAAGTAGTAGTAATATATAGTAATAGATAAGTAGTAGTAATATAAAGTAATAGTAGTAGTAATATATAGTAATAGATAAGTAGTAGTAATATAAAGTTAGATAAGTTAGTAATATATAGTAATAGATAAGTAGTAGTAATAAAAGTAATGATATAGTAGTAATATATATAATAAGTAGTAGTAATATATAGTAATAGATAATAGTAGTATATAAGTAATATAAGTAGTAGTAATATATAGTAATAGATAGTAGTAGTAATATATAGTAATAAGTAGTAGTAATATAAGTAATAGATAAGTAGTAGTAATATAGTAATAGATAATAGTAGTAATATATAGTAATCGTAGTATTAATATATAGTAATAGATAAGTAGTAGTAATATATAGTAATAGATAAGTAGTAGTAATATATAGTAATAGATAAGTATAGTATAAAGTAATAGATAGTAGTAGTAATATTAATAGATAAGTAGTAGTAATATAGTAATAGATAAGTAGTAGTAATATACAGTAATAGATAAGTAATAGTAAATATAGTAAGTAGTAGTAATAATTATAGATAGTAGTAGTAATATATAGTAATAGATAAGTAGTAGTAATAAAGTAATAGATATATTAGTAATATATAGTAATAGATATAGTAGTAATATATATAGATAATATAGTAGTTCTATATATAGATAAGTAGTAGTAATATAGTAATAGATAAGTAGTAGTAATATATAGTAATAGATAAGTAGTAGTAATATATAGTAGTAGATAAGTAGTAGTAATATATAGTAATAGATAAGTAGTAGTAATATATAGTAATAGATAAGTAGTAGTAATAAAGTAATAATAAGTAGGAATATATAGTAATAGATAAGTAGTAGTAATATATAGTATAGATAAGTAAATAATATATAGTCGTAGATAATTAGTATAATATATAGTAATAGATAAGTAGTATAATATATAGTATAGATAAGTAGTAGTATATAGTAATAGATAGTAGTAGTAATATAAGTAAATAAGTAGTAGTAATATATAGTAATAGTAGTAGTAATATAGTAATAGATAAGTAGTATTATATATAGTAATAGATAAGTAGTAGTAATATATAGTAATCATAAGTAGTAGTAATATAAGTAATAGATAATAGTAGTAATAAAGTAATAGATAAGTAGTAGTAATATATAGTAATAGATAATAGTAGTAATATATAGTAATATATAGTTAGTATATAGTAATATAAGTAGTAGTAATATATTAATAGATAAGTAGTAGTAATATATAGTATAGATAAGTAGGGTAATATAAGTAATAGATAAGTAGTAGTAATATATATAATAAGTAGTATAGATAGTAATAGATAATAGTGTATATAAAGTAACATATAAGTAGTAGTAATATATAGTAATAGATAAGTAGTAGTAATATAGTAATAGATAAGTAGTAGTAATATTAGTAATAGATAAGTAGTAGTAATAGTAATAGATAAGTAGTAGTAATATATAGTAATAGATAAGTAGTAGTAATATATAGTAATAGATAGTAGTATATATAGAATAGATAAGTAGTATAAGTAGTAATAATAAGTAGTAGTAATATATATAGATAAGTAGTAGTAATATAAGTAATAGATAAGTAGTAGTAATATAGTAATAGATAGTAGTAGTAATATATAGTAATAGATAAGTAGTAGTAATATACAGTATAATATAAGTAATAGTAATATATAGTAGTAGATAGTATTAGTAATATATAGTAATAGATAAGTAGTAATATATAGTAATAGATAAGGAGTATTATATATAGTAAAAATAAGTAGTATATAGTAATAGATAAGTAGTAGTAATATATAGTAATAGATAAGTAGTAGTAATTTATAGTAGTAGATAAGTAGTAGTAATATATAGTAATAGATAAGTAGTAGTAATATATAGTAATAGATAAGTAGTGGTAATATAAAGTAATATATAAGTAGTAGTAATATATAGTAATAGATAAGTAGTAGTAATATATAGTAATAGATAAGTAATAGTAATATATAGTAGTAGATAAGTAGTAGTAATATATAGTAATAGATAAGTAGTAGTAATATATAGTAATATATAGTATAGTATATAGTAATAGATAAGTAGTAGTAATATATAGTATAGATAGTAGTATAATATATAGTATAGATAGTAGTAGTAATATATAGTAATAAGTAGTAGTAATATATAGTAATAGATAAGTAGTAGTAATATATAGTAATAGATAAGTAGTAGTAATATAAAGTAATATATAAGTAGTAGTAATATATAGTAATAGATAAGTAGTAGTAATATATAGTAATAGATAAGTAATAGTAGTAGTAGATAAGTAGTAGTAATATATAGTAATAGATAAGTAGTAGTAATTATAGTAGAAAGTAACAATATAGTAATAGATAAGTAGTATATAATAGATAAGTAGTAGTAATATATAGTAATAGATAAGTAGTAGTAATATATAGTAATAGATAGTAGTAATATATATAATAGATAAGTAGTAATAATATATAGTAATAGATAAGTAGTAGTATAGTAATAATAAGGTAGTATATATAGTAATGTAGTAGTATTATATATATAGATAAGTAGTAGTAATATATATAGTAGTAGTAATATATTATAGATAAGTAGTAGTAATATAAAGTAATAGATAAGTAGTAGTATATATAGTAAATTAGATAAGTAGTAGTATAAAAGTAATAGAGAATAGTAGTAATATATATATTAGTATAGTAATATATAGTAGATAAGTAGTAATATAAAGTAATATATAAGTAGTAGTAATATATAGTAATAGATAAGTAGTAGTAATATATAGTAATAGATAAGTAGTAGTAATATATAGTAATAGATAAGTAGTAGTAATATATAGTAATAGATAAGTAGTATAATATAGTAATAATAAGTAGTAGTAATATATAGTAATAGATAAGTAGTAGTAATATATAGTAATATATAAGTAGTAGTAATATATAGTAATAGATAAGTAGTAGTAATATAAAGTAATAGATAAGTAGTAGTAATATATAGTAATAGATAAGTAGTAGTAATATATAGTAATAGATAAGTAGTAGTAATACAGTAATAGATAATAGTAATATAGTAGTAGATAAGTAGTAGTAATATAGTAATAGATAAGTAGTAGTAATATATAATAGATAAGTAGTAGAATTAGTAGTATAAATAATAGTAGTAGTATATAGTAGTAGATAAGTAGTAGTAATATATCCTAATAGATAAGTAGTAGTAATATAGTAGTAGATAAGTAGTAGTAATATAGTAATAGATAGTAGTAATATAGTAATAGATAAGTAGTGGTAATATAATATATAGTAGTAATATATAGTAAAGATAAGTAGTAGTAATATATAGTATAGATAAGTAATAGTAATATAGTAGATAAGTAGTAGTAATATATAGTAATATATATAGTAATATATAGTAATAGTAATATATAGTAATAGTAATATATAGTAATAGTAATATATAGTAATAGTAATATATAGTAATAGTAATATATAATAATAGTAATATATAGTAATAGTAATATATAGTAATAGATAAGTAGTAGTAATATATTATAGATAAGTAGTAGTAATATATAGTAATAGATAAGTAGTAGTAATATATAGTAATAGATAAGTAGTAGTAATATAAAGTAATAGATAAGTAGTAGTAATATATATTAGTAGTATATATAGTATAGATAAGTAGTAGTAAGTCGTAATAGATAAGTAATAGTAATATATAGTAATAGATAAGTAGTAGTAATATATAGTAATAGATAAGTAGTAGTAATATATAGTAATAGATAAGTAGTAGTAATATAAAGTAATAGATAAGTAGTAGTAATATATAGTAATAGATAAGTAGTAGTAATATAGTAATAGATAAGTAGTAGTAATATTTAGATATAGATAAGTAGTAGTTGTATATAGTAATAGATAAGTAGTAGTAATATATAGTCATAGATAAATAGTAATATATGTAATAGATAAGTAGTAGTAATATATAGTAATAGATAAGTAGTAGTATAGTAGTAGTAGTAATATATAGTAATAGATAAGTAGTAGTAATATATAGTAATAGATAAGTAGTAGTAATATACAGTAATAGATAAGTAATAGTAATATATAGTAGTAGATAAGTAGTAGTAATATATAGTAATAGATAGTAGTAGTAATATATAGTAATAGATAAGTAATAGTAATATATAGTAGAAGATAAGTAGTAGTAATATATAGTAATAGATAAGAAGTATTAATATAGTAATAGATAAGTAGTAGTAAGTAATATATAGTAGTAGTATATATAGTAGTAGTAGTAATATATAGTAATAGATAAGTAGTAGTAATATATAGTAATAGATAAGTAGTAGTAATATAAAGTAATATATAAGTAGTAGTAATATATAGTAATAGATAAGTAGTAGTAATATATAGTAATAGATAAGTAGTAGTAATATATAGTAATAGATAAGTAGTAGTAATATATAGTAATAGATAATATATAGTAGTAGATAAGTAGTAGTAATATATAGTAATAGATAAGTAGTAGTAATATATAGTAATAGATAAGTAGTAGTAATATAAAGTAATATATAAGTAGTAGTAATATAAAGTAAGTAATAGATAAGTAGTAGTAATATATAGTAATAGATAAGTAGTAGTAATATATAGTAATAGATAAGTTAAGGTTAAATAATAATGCTAATTGCTAATTTAACTTTTCTAGTTATACATTTGTCGCTCCCCCCTACCCTCTTTCTAGTTATACATTTGTCGCTCCCCCCTACCCTGTTTCTAGTTATACATTTGTCGCTCCCCCCTACCCTCTTTAGAAGTTATAATTTCCACCATTCACTTCCCCTCGTCATAACATTTAATGGCATGCACGTGAGCTACAGGCAGACACAACAATGATTGACTTCTATTTATTGCTAATTTGGATAAAGCAGCTCCTGTTTCTAAGATTTGTATGATTTCAGCCATCTTGAAAATTTTACCTTCAGTATAGTTGCCGATAGTAGTGCAAAATGTTGCGAACAAAATTAGAATTAAATACGGTAAACGAAAATAGCCAGATTTAAAAAAATAAATAAGAACATATCCCTATCTTCACACATCTTCCCATCTCTCTCTCTCTCTCTCTCTCTCTCTCTCTCTCTCTCTATATATATATATATATATATATATATATATATATATATATATATATATATATTGAACGTTTATGTAACCCCGTTTTTAAATGACCGACAAACGCTATATCGCGGTTGTATTATTATGTTCCTTCCAACAACCAACTATACTCCTAAAATCGATTAATGAAATTTACAAACACATGTGGCAGTCCGTGGATTCGAACCCAGGACGCTCACACCGAAAATCAACACATGCATCGCACCGACAGTTAAAGGATGGTGGACACTGCCTACGATTTATTATGCAACTTCGAATCCTGCATATCAATCTAAGCATGTACACACATCCCAACTGCAACTCACGTAGGCTATGCATATGTGAATGGAAAGAGCAATTAATTGGGCCTTAACCACTAGGGAAGTCCTCTCGATAAATTACCCCTGAACCAATATCAATTATTATGTTCCTTCCAACAACCAACTATACTCCTAAAATCGATTAATGAAATTTACAAACACATGTGGCAGTCCGTGGATTCGAACCCAGGACGCTCACACCGAAAATCAACACCTTATGCATCGCACCACGAAGACAGATAAAGGATGGTGGACACTGCCTACGATTTATTATGCAACTTTGAATCCTGCATATCAATCTAAGCATGTACACAGACACATGTAATACAGACACCCCTCTACCTTTGTATATCTTGAACTATTTATCTTTTCATGAATACCGGGACGAACTAAAAACTGCGAACGTTATGGACAAATTTCGGCGATGAACGAGACTTTGAGCTCTGTGTCACCGACGGAAGGAGTGTATTAGCATGGGGTATCTGGCACGTGTCTTCCTTGGGGTCCCTATAAATCTTCCGCAAGTTGACATATCTATATTTACCTTTTTCATTTGTTTATCGATGTGTTAAGGCCTTTCATTTTCATATATGGATAAACTAGGTATTAAGTTTTATATATTCCCTGATTATGAAGCTTGATGATAACAATAACACTGAAATATAAAGCGATAAGGATATTCCCGCACGGTAACTCCTCCTTTCCACAGGTGTTCGGCTAGCAACTGTGGCGGCTGTGACGTGATCAGCTGTTCCCAGGGCTGCCAATGGGCCCTGGGGTACCAGTCTAATTGGGGCCAG
>CM064564.1:31810855-31933355 GCA_032716605.1 Paralithodes platypus | reverse complement strand
GTTTGGAGGGAAAGCGATCTCTGCCACTAGAAGGAAAAAGGGAAATTAATTATATAATTCTATTGTTTTAGACCAGGCTTACGATGCACTTATATAAGTAATGACATTCTGCACATTATACACTTGCAACAAATAATTATAACAAATTACAGGAACGACAGTTAGATTATTGGGTTATTTAACCATAGCAATTTCTTTGGTATATATTAAGCAAACCACCCACCAATTTTCATGACAATTTTGAAATGCATGTTGGAATCCCTATAAACTGTACTTCATTTTTATGTAAGTTTGATAATTTGGAAAAATCGATTAAGGGAGAAAATTAACATTGAAAATGATGTGTAAAAAGTCTCCCATAAACGGCGGCCCGCTATGTTATTGTAATTTGCGGCCTAATTTCGTCTGTTAATTAACTTTCTCCTTAATTGGACCCCCTATGAAGTACAACAGATTATGATGACATAAGTGACGGGTGTTTAGAGGGGGCAGAGCTCCCCCTTCAACATATTACGTGTCCCACAGTAACTTCTATTATATAAACAACCCAAGAATTTTCACACATTTTTAAAATTTCATTTAGGATGTAATATAACCTATACTCCATGTTAAAATAAGTGTTAACCCTCGAAAAATTATATTAAGGGAGATACAGAACCTAGAACCCGTAACCTGTAACGATATTTGTCCAGTGTTTCCCACAGACGCCACCCCGCTAGGTCAGCCATGTTGATATTATAATTGAGGAGCGCTTTTATCGTAAATATTCGAATATAACGCCCTCTGCCTTTCTCTATGTGAACTAATGATCAACACGTCACTATGTTTCTGCCATATTATTGGTTATTTTTTTGTATACGTCACCATACGTCACGGTATTGAAGGAGTCACCCAATCATGGATCAATATATGGACAATTACGTCATTTTAGTCAGCCAATGAGTGCATTGAACTCCAGCCCACCGACAAGCAGCATGGTTTTAAATGTCAGTTGCAGGATGGCCAGTGTCTGTAGTGGTTGTGCATTTACCCCTGAACAATAATTATACAAATTTCTCAAAACAACCAGGCAGCCCTTAAGATACTTACAGACCACGGTATATTGCCTACAAGTGTTGCGTGCCCTAGGTGTGGACATCCTTGCCATTACCGGCCAGATAAAGATCACTGGCGGTGTACACACCATTATTACGAGGATAAGTCCAGAACACGCCGTCACTGTCCCTTTGTTACATAAGGTTGGTTATTTTTATTATTATAGATGTAAAAATTTATATAAAGTTTATTTGCACCTATAGTGTTTTTCGGTATTATTCTAGCGTTACTTACACAGCGCACCCATCAATTTCTATGACTTCATTCCTATATATGTCAGTAGCGGCGGAAATGCATTAAAGCAATTATAGCTACTGTAAAAAACATAGACGGCACACAACACGACTCGGCGGACCTCTTTCTCCCTGCATTTCAGTCTAATTAACACTAGGAATTGACCTAATGTTCTATCCAATGTACTATCCAACCAGCGGGGGTGTGGGGGCGGCAGCCCCCACCCATAATACTAGGTTAGGTTAGGTTAGGTAAGGTTGGTAGGTTAGGCTAAAATCTTTAATGTTGCTTAATTGTTGGATAATGGATAATGAGCTTACTGGGTAAGTTCATTTTCTATCCCATGTACCATCCAACCAGCAGGGGTGTGGGGGTGGCAGCCCCCACTCATAATACTAGGTTAGGTTAGGTAAGGTTGGCAGGTTAGGCTAATATCTTTAATGTAGCTTAATTGTTGGATAATGGATAATTAGCTTACTGGGTTTTTGGAATAAGTTCTTCAATATTTTTCTTTATTTTCATCTTTTACCCCACAATTTCCCTGATCTTCATAGCCCTCCCCACTATCGGGCAACATAGATGATGATTTCAATTAATAACGGGGGTGGGCAGAGCTCTCCCACACCCCATCCTGTATCCAATGGCGAAGAGTTGGCATTTTCTACATTTTCAGCTTTTATGAAGCCTAACAATTGTCTAATCCGAGCCAACTTTTGCCAAAACATGACTGTTTTTTTTCATTTTGGGGGTTTTCTTAAGTTAAAAAACAAGAAAACCTGAGCCAACTTTTTTTGCCACTTTCTGACTTTTATGAAGCTGAAAAATCTTATAATCCGAGCCAACTTTTGCCAAAACTTGGCTCGAGTTTTTTAATTTGGGGGTTTTCTTAAGTTGAAAAACAAGAAAACCCGAGCCAACTTCTTTTTTGCACTTACTGTCTTTTATGCAGCTGAAAAATCTTAAAATCCGAGCCAACTTTTGCCAAAACTTGGCTCAGGTTTTTTCATTTTGGAGTTTTCTCAAGTTGAAAAACAACAAAACCCGAGCCAACTTTCATCATAAAAACCCTTATATCGCCTTTTTGTCTTTTACCCCACATTTTCCCTGATCTTCATAGCCCTCCCCACTATCGGGCGCCGTGTCTTAAGATCGTTGGATAAAGGGGAAAACGATTTTTGCGGAGGTTGAAACTAATGCCAATCACTATATATTGATGCAAATAAACTCAAACTAAAACAAACAAAATGAAAATAATTGGTGGGTGGTTTCCTTAATATTTTCATTTTTTTTTAATACACATTACATATTTACATCACCACATACAGTATATATTAATTTAGATATGCGGGCTAATGGTATTAGGCATCGCTCTCCTAAATACACACATTACCAACTGTTTCAAGTTGGTCAGGATTGGTACTGCTCCCTACAAGTTAATGCCAAATAATACAATCCACACCATAACCTATAGTCGGTTATATTTCAGTTGATGGTCAATTTACTCCATTAGCAACTGATTTATCGATATGAAATAGAAAAATATGAAATCACTATATCTCTACGTGCTATTAATGCCAAGTTTTCATATTAACAACATTAGTTCACCATAAAATGATCGTAATAGCTGAGTCACGAAGCTGGAGACATGGAAATTTACCCTCAGCTGGAAACAAAATAGACGGTAGTGCACCACTTGCCTGAGACTGTCCATTTTGGAGCACTTCTTCCCCGGGGGCCGACAGAAGGGCAATCTTTCCCTCAGTTGGTCAAAGGCGTTGTTCATGTCCTTCATCCGGGTCCTCTCACGGTCACACGCTGATCTCTTGTACTCTGAGGACACACACACACATGCAACTATAGTTCACCGCCATGAGCCTCACAGTTAAAAGTATTCCAATGACTACTCTGGATTTGACCCTTTTCAACCATTTCTCATTTGATTTCAGCAATAATTATGAGTGGGAACATAGGCAGAATTACTGTAGGTCTCCGTGCTATTACTCAAAACCATTGTCCAGTGATATGCCATAAAAACATACTTGCTGTTTGCATATTTTTGAAGGAGTTTCTTCAAGCTTAGGATATAATTAGGCAAAACAATATCCAATCTGAGACTGGCGCCATGTACAAGAATGTTCTTCCATCAACTCCATTTGTTATCCTACATAATAATAATGTTCTTCCATCAACTCCATTTGTTATCCTACATAATAATCTGTCGACTAAAGGTGTTGTCAAGATCGAGGCATACAACGTACATCATATGAGAAATGTCGAATTCGCAAAATATTATGCATACAAATAGTAAATAAAACAAAACATATATAAACATACAGTATATATTGAGAATATATATATATATATATATATATATATATATATATATATATATTGAGAATATATCACAAATACACGTGAGCCACTAAATGTTTCTAGTCTCTCAGTGGGGATCGAACCATCGACCATCAGGATGATAGCCGACGCTTTAATCAATTACACCACGGCGTGGTGTAATTGATTAAAGCGTCGGCTATCATCCTGATGGTCGATGGTTCGATCCCCACTGAGAGACTAGAAACATATATATATATATATATATATATATATATATATATATATATATATATATATATATATAACGACTAATTCACATCTTGACGAAATATTATGTTTCCAGTAATCCCTGTAATGAGTGACAATAGAGATCCTGTAATAAGAGAGACCGGCCATCTTTTATTGGGACGCCATGTAGGTGCCCTAAACATCAAACAACGGGGGTTCAATTTTATTTGTTTATTTTACAGTGTGGAACTTACAGCCGTATTCTTAAACCCTCCCACCGTGTAACTCTAATCCTTAAGGGGGGATGGTTCGCTTTTCTGGACCCCCTTCTCCCTCATGTTTAACCCCAATAGTTATGAGATTTTAAGGCGTTCGTTCTACTAGTTTGGCGATGTTGAGACCTTTCATCCCCTTTCTTTGTCAATCTTAAGGCCTTTCGTGCCATTTAGGTGTCGATTTTTTCCTGGCCTACATAATTATACTGAATGGACTATAGTTCCATATGGAACGTATGGAAAGCGAGAGAATGACTAAGAGGGTGTACGAGAGCGAGGTGGAGGGACAGAGAGTGAGAGTTAGACCGAATGAGAGGTGGAAGGATGGAGTGAGGAAGTACATGAACGAAGGCGGTGTTGGTTGGGGGGAGGGGCGTCGACTGACTGGGGACAGAGGTGCATGGGGGCGGTTCGTTCGTGGCCACCCCTTCGGGGGTCACGGCGTCAGGCGATAGATAGACTATAGTGACAAGTAATTATAAACTGGAATAAAACAAAAAATTGTGGATGAGGGAGACAAAAGCCAGAACTGCCTGTGACGAGTGCCTCTACCAGAGTTGAAAGAGTGACAGGGCCAAAATCAAGGAATTTTCGAGCCAAAATGCCTGGACACACTGAGTTTGAAGCAATTTAAGTCATAGGATTAGGGAAAGATGGATTCAGGGAGAAAGTTCCAGAGCACAGCTGTTGAATAAAAGAAAGATTGGGAATATCGTTTCACTCTTGGATTGGAGAGTTGCACAGAGTAGAGATGGGATTGTGTTGCAAGACGGGTGCTACGCACTCTACGTAGAGGAGGTGGTATACACTGAGAGAGCTTTGAGGAACACTGATTATTGTAATAGCGATAGAATAGCGAGAGAGATGCAACATTGCGGCGACGAGAGAGAGAGATAAATTGCAAAGAGTCGGTGAGTGGACGTGAGTTAACGAGACGAAAGGCTTACTTTCCTACTTTGTCAGGAAGTACTGTGTGATAGGATCCTCCCCACATATTATGTGAATAATACTCAATACATGGACGCACTGTGCCCCTGTACAGAGCAAGAAGCTGTGCAGGGGTAATGAACCCCCGGAGGCGGTTGAGCACACCCAGCTTCTTGGAAGCTGTTTTAGCAAGGGTGGTAATATGCAGTCACGACGTCTAGCCTACCTATAATGAATGGACTCTAGTGACGAGTAATGATTAAGGGAGCCCACCTCTCTTTTCTTCTCTTTCTCTCCCTCTCTCTTTGGCACGCATTCATTCGGCCCCATTCAGCCTACTGTTTTAAGACGTTTACCCCCATCCAGGTGTCAATATTTTACTGGTGAGGGGTAGCGAGCCAGCATATATGTATTTTTGTTTTGAGAGCAAGCTAATTTTTTACATTTTTCGATAGAAAAATTTCACCGGCGAAGCCGGATTTCTCCATATAATGCTGGCTCGCTATCACTCGCCAGGAAGATATCGACACCTGGATGGGGATAAACGTCTTAAAACAGTTGGCTGAATTGGGCCGAATGGATACAAGCCAGAGAAAGAGAGAAAAGGAGAGAAAGAGAAAAAAGCAGGTGACCCCCCTTAACTGGAATACTTGCAGTGCTGACCTTCCCTGGATAGCTTCTCGTGGACCCTTTGAGAGCGTACCCGTCCGCCCCTTGACCCGGGTCCTGAGCGGGGCATACCGTCCTCCCCCAGGGTCACCGCCTCCGCCACCACCACCGCCACCCCGCACCGGCAACGCTACAACCTGTATTGTAAATCATGCCATGTAATGACTTGTGACATTTAGGTTTGTATTACTACACAGCAATTTATGAAAAAAACGGCTTTCGGCCGGGGCATTTTGCTACCAAAAAATGCAAAAATCAATCTCGAAGGGGAGTCTTGGGGGTATTTTTGTAAAGCTTGATGGAGGTATAAGGAGGAAACTTGAGAAAGAAGAAAAACAAAATATTAAAAATATCCTCCCTTAATTAATTGTACAGTCGTGAACCGTAATTCAGATACAAACTTATTCGAAGCGGTTTCGGGTTGAATTGAATCTCCTTTCTAATTCTTACTGAGCATTTACATTTCAGAGATTTGTTTAATAAGTTCGAGACTTCGAAAACTATAAGATTTAATTACCACTACTGTACAGTGTACAGTACATGGTCATTACAGTGCAATAAGAGGAGACGAATTTAAATCATTTTAATTCCCACCAACTGATGTAATACAGAAATCAATCATACCCAATATGTTTAATCTTTGAATCTTTATACCGAGTCGTAAAACATTCCCGTGGATTTCATTCAAGATAGGAACGATCAGCCCCCTATGAATCTATGAATCAAGAACTATGCTTCATAAACGATTGAATTACCTTCTGCTACGTTCAGATACCCGACCCAGACTTGGGAATCAGCCTGTGACCCTGTGCCCAAAGTTGTAAATGTTAATATTTGTTTCCGCTAATCTGTTTCAAATAATCAGCATATTTCTGCTAACCACATAATATCACCACCATGTTCGAAGATACTTTGATTTCGTAATTACTAATGAGTGAATAGGTAAACCTATACTTTCCCTTTAGTTAAGTCCATAGTAAACATGTTTATCATGTATTAGTTATTTAGTGCTTTATTCGTAACCTTGTTATGCTAGATTTCTAAATAAGCATATATCTCATTAATAACACATCTGGGAAAATGTGATACAAAAATATATGTTTATTTTCCATTTTACATTGTGTTCGACATAGTTTGTAACAGTTTTTTTTAATACAACCTGTATATATATATATATATATATATATATATATATATATATATACCGGTACTATACAGTATATAAATCGTTTTTACCTAAGAGATTCAATACTACTTACAGAATTCTAGGTTGCAGAGTTGGGTATGCAATATTTTTTTTTTTTTTTTTGGTAATGCGAAAACTGAACATCTACTTTATTTCGTAGACTCCTAGCATTGAGATATAGTACATTGATCGTTTCATGAGAGGCCATTATATTAGTTTGAGTTTTTGTCAGCACGGTTGCAAAATTATTGGTAAATCTTTTAACTCGCACGAATCTAAGAATTTCTTCTTCAATCGAGTTGTCAACTTGTGAAATGGGCTTCTCCAGACGTTATAGACTGCATCACCGTTGATTCATTTAAACTCTGCCTAGACAAATATCTCGCATCAAACCCGCGACTGACTGCGTTTGTAAATGAATAACTTTATTTTATCCCCCCCTCAGTTACTAACCCCTCTGTCCCCTACTAACTTCCTAATCCTGCCATGGACATTAGTTCCAGGGCGGTAATTCCCTTTCCAATGTTCCCTTACCCACTCTAAACTACTGTTTGGACACTTGATCCTCAGTGTTTTGGAGGACAAGCAGCCTAGAAGGGTCACTAGATCTGTTGTTGCTTGATTTCCTTTGTACTCCTTTGTACAAGCAGGGTATTGTGTTTGATACAATGGCTGTGTTATTGCCTAGATGTAGAAACAAGATTATGTATTATTTAAAAGTGTTATAATTTGAGCATTACTACATATTGAAAAGCACTTAAATTTACGTAAAGTATATATCTTAGCTATTGTATAATTATATGGAGGTTATACATTCATGTAGATATTTTGTAGTGTAGTGGTAGATGAATTAAGGCAAGTTAATGATTAAGATTGAATATGAATTATGTGGCCGTTTTAGTTGTGGCCATTAACACTTACGGTGCGGGCATATTTCCGCCTATTTACGCCATATTAGGGCTCATTCAGGCACTCCTGATTGATTAGGCAAGTGTCTGATTGAAATTAAACATATTGTTACGACTGGGGTTCAAATATATTAGGGCTCTTATTCATTGGACTAGTAATGGCATAAATGCTACAACGGAAAGCGCTAGATCCAACCTCTGATGTATATTCCCAGTGAACAAAGAACACAAATACTCTACAGAGTTCTATATGCAATAATAGGCTATCAAACTCTCAATAAATGTGCGTCTACTCTAGGCTTAATGTTATGTGAAAACAGCCTATTACTACCTATAACCGAAGGTGCTTGGTTATGGTATGCAAAGTAAGGTGGTAAGAGAAGTTACAGCTTACGTTACTTTAATCAATAAATGTCAGGCACTCCTGCATGAAAGAAAGTGCACTAAAGTCCTTCAACACTAACAAGGAATCTTCTTTAAATGTTAGATGCTATAAAGATGCTCGTATCGGAAATGGAACCCAAAAAGGCAGGCAGCGGAACAATGCTCGTGCAGGCTATGCACACAAAAAGGCAGAATATATAATGCCGTCGGAGCCAAGAATATCCTAAACACTACAACAATAATAATCGCCACGACAATGCAGTATTCCTATCAACAAAAAGAGCCTAAGTCGTTTGTGTCTCCATACATCAAACTAGGCTGCGAAATGCTTGTGTAATCATAAATGGGTATGCATAAAAAGAGTAATTGGTTAATATACTTAATGTCTACTGTGACTGATAAAGTCTAGCTAGAGTCAATGATACGAGATACTGGTGCGCATGGCATGCCGCATAGCCTAGTGCAAATCTCAAGTCTGTGCGTCAAATATTACGTTATAATGAAGGGTAGCTCTCTTGAGAAACCTTAATACCGAAGTATTAAGCGTTCTCCTGGCGTACCTCAAAGACAAACAACGAGCTTAGAACAGTGCAGAATGGTATAGGCAAAAAGCCCTCATTCGTGCATGCTCTACTCTCAATGGCACACAGACTAGAATTTACTCAATCAACTCCAGTTCTCAGGTATGTCGTGCAGCTTTTTCCTAAAGCCAGCACTCATAGGAAACAATACCTTATAATATCAGGCTCCTAGTCTAGCATTATCTAATCCAGCAGAACACTAATAATTATAGGAAGCGGCAATATGAAAGCCAACCAATGCTTCGTGATCAACTTATCTTAACAACTAACATACATAGGTTATATCAGACCTTAACGCACAATACAACTGGCCAGCATGAAGCTGATTTTGCAGAGTTAACCAGAGGGGGTATAATATTAATAAAAGGTGGTGAAAGATATGAAAAAAGAGAGAGGTAGGCAGAGGAAAAGATTCTCAGGTACAGAGCGGGTGACAGGTAGCAAGGGATGAGATAGATGCGTTCTAGAAACCAGATCTGAGGGAGAGAGTGGCGAGGAACTGTATATATACTCGCACTAGCTCGAGGCGCGTGGGAAAAAAGCGGTTACAAGTCCTCTAGCCACTAGCAAGGGAGCTAGCAGCATGGTAAGGACCTCTCCCAACCAACCCCCACGAGGCAGCCAGCCGTGACGTCATCGAGCGGGACAAAAACACTGCGCGCTCCCTCTCACTCTGTTCTACTCTCTCTCTCTCTCCCAGATCCCATCATTACTAGTTAATGATAAAACATATACTTTACAATTAAATATATAAAGCCTTGACATGGGTGAAAACAAAGAGCCTTTCTGGACTGCCCATGACACGAGCTTTCATATGAAATAAAGCACACTCTAATACATAAACTGTAGCCCCATCCACTGCCCTGGCGATCCTAGCGAGTCACTGTAGGACAAGCAATGCGGTTCTAACGGAGTGGTTAACGTCACACCCCCCCAAGATTTTTCTCAGAGGCCCCAAGGCTCACAAAAATCTGATGGTTAGAACCCATGCTATATCTCCACTTCCCATCACCCAGCGGCAGTAAAAATATCTGGCACAGTTCTTCAACAAAACATTTTTCAAAATTATAACCCTCCCCAACACCATAGGTTAAATTATATGTAGTTATGCTCCTCAAGAGCGAGCTTCTCTAGCCCAGCATTCTGAGAGGAGTGCAACTCAGAATTACTGTTATAACATACTAAAAAAATTCAACTATCAAAGAAAGAGTTTTTATTTGATTTTTATGTTTATAATTTGTTTATTTCGGCTGCACTATAGTGGCAAGCCTAGTTTTTTCTTCTATACCAAACGCTCAACTCCTGCTTTACGACCCAATACGCTGGGCTACAACCGCGAGCCAACAAGCACCAAGCGCAAAATACTATTCAAACTAAAGCAGGATGCTACCCGTGTGTCAATCTACCCAGGATCATATACCCTTGAACGACCATCTGCAACCACGTTGTCACAACCGGCAATATGGCGTATGTCCAGGTTATATACCAGTAACCTTAGTGACCACCTGGTCAGCCTCATATTCCGATTGTGAAACTGGTCCAAGAACTTGAGAGGGTGATGATCTGGGTAAACTACAACGACCGGACCATAGGCTGGAACACAGACCTCGAAATGCCTCAGAGCAAGTACAACCGCCAGCAGCTCCTCCTCGACAACAGAGCAGCTCCCCTGGGCCGAATTGTACTTCTCCGAGCAGAAACTAACAGGATGCTCCAGCCCATCATCGTCCTTTTCCACAAGGACGGCACCAGCCCCCACACCACTAGCCTCCGTTGCTAGTTGGAAAGGTAGGCTAAAGTCAGGGGCCCTGAGGATCGGGTGAGTGCACAACAGGTGGTTTACTTCTCTAAACACCTTCTCACACTCAGGCGCCCATTTGAACTTCTTATCCTTCCAGTTATCCTCCACCTGAGCTTGACTGTCCCGTTCTCCTTCTCCACCTTGACTGCTAAACGTCATCACAGGCACAGTGAGAGGCTCAGGGGGGTGCCTCCCATACTCCTTCATGGGATTAACATGACATAACTGATTGCGCTTCCGTCTGTCTGGAGTGGCTACCAAGTAATCCAGGTCTGATAGCTCCTCCACCACCCTATAAGGACCAGCGTACTTCGCGGATAAGGGGTGACCTACAAGGGGCAGTAGAATCAACACCTCCTGACCCACGTGAAACTCCCTGAGTTCAACCTTGAGGTCGTACCTGTCCTTCCTGAGGGCCTGAGAGCTAGTCAAATTACGGCCAGCCAACTCCAGACTGCGCAACATCCGGTCTCGACTGTTGAGGACACACTTGAGCATAGAACAAGGTTTTTCTGCGCCCTCCCATACTTCTTCAACCATATGGAGAGGCCCTCTGACACGGTGTCCAAAGACGAGCTCATTAGGGCTGAATCCCAAACTCTCCCCTGGTACCTTCCGCACAGCAAACAAAACACATGGCAGGCCAAGACCCCAATCCTTCCCACTCTCAAAGCAACAACAACGAAGCACAGATTTCAAGGCTGAGTGCCATCGCTCTAACACACCCTGGCTCTCCGGATGATATGCAGATGACACAACCCCAACAATCCCATGCTGCGGCATTGCTTGAACAAAGAGGCTAGAAGTGAAGTTGGGTCCCCGGACTGTCTGAATCCCCTGCGGGTAACCATACCGGGAAAAATACACTAGCAAGCTTCGGACCACCGTCTTCGCCGACCCATTTCTCATAGGGTACGCGTCAGGGTACCTTGTTGCCACATCTCCCGACTGTGCATCACTGTCCTCCTTCAACTCTTTCGTCTTTTTAAGCCCATCCTCTGCCCCTTCAGGAACAGTTACTGGGTCTTCTCCAGACTCGAAATGTGGTCCTAATAATGAGTCCCCGAGAAGGTCCGTTGACACTAAACTCTCAACCGTATCAACTTTCAACCCCTTCTCGGTACCCTTCCTCCGCTGATCTAAAGATTGTTGACCAGAATGTGACTCCCTGGATGCAGGATCTCCGGTGACAACACACGCCATAGGCTGCACCGGACACTTCTCAACCCACTCCTGCTCTTCCCTACTCACGTCGTACGGCTTCTCGGCAACGACCAAGGGTGGAGCCTCAGAAGTAGGTCCCGCAAAGTCGTTGCCGAGAAGGAGGTCGACGCCCCCAACAGGTAACTTTTCCACAATTCCTACATCCAGGTCCCGAGTCACACCATCAACTTCCACCTTCATTCTTACAAGCGGGTATGACCTTGTCGCATTAACTCCCTGAACCACAACCACCCGCGCCGTATTGACAGGTTTACCAGTAAAATTTCTCAACAGTGTTTGCGATGCCCCAGTGTCACGCAAAATTCTCACCTCATGTCTTCTACCCCCCCACTCCATACAACCGAGTCCCCTGTGGTCACTAAAGGCATCACGGACAGGGAATAAGCCCTCCGGATCCTTCTGCACTGGCAGTGTATTTACCTCGGAAGAAATGCCTCTAACAAACTCCGATGTCCTCTTGAACACTCCAATGCCGTGAGCAAAAGACACGGCTGCCGGAGGAGGTCGACTAGGGCACTCATTTGCCTTATGACCCTCCTGGTGGCACCTAAAACACATAAATTTCGGTTTCGGCTTATACTGTGATGTAAAAGGCCCCTGACTTTTCACATACGGTGTGGTGTAAGGTTTGGATTCAATTTTAGTTTCATGGCTCTTCTGTTTAAATGTGTCATTGTTACGGGGAGGGGGAGGATAACGGTCCTTAGCACTTACATCGTACTTCTGTGAGGACCCGCAACCCCGAATCAACGACAGCCGTCGATCAGCCATTTCTGCTGCTTCGACTAGAGTTCTTGGGTTTTTCTCCTTTAAGTTCAAAGTTAGATCACCGCCCGTGCTCTTAAAGAACTGCTCCAACATCATTAACTGCTTAATTTCATCAAATGTTGTGACCTTCTCAGATCGGAGCCAGTTCCCCATAGCATCGGACAAGTCCCGGGCGTGTTCCAAAAAGGTGCTATCTCTTCCGTTAGTTACACCCCGGAACTTCAAACGGTACGTTTCTGGTTGCAGTTCGTAAGCTCTCAGGACAGCCTCCTTGAGATCCTCGTACACAATACATAACTCCAAAGGTAACGCATCGTAGGCTTTAAGACCCTTGCCTATTAATCTAGAGGATACAAGTGCTGCCCATTTATTCTCTGGCCACTGGTGTTCCTGGCACTTCTTCTCAAAGCGTGTGAAAAATTCTGTTACACCACTCTCATCAAACACCGGAACCAGTTTCAATAAGTGCGAGAGAGACTGCTCATGAACACGGTTACCAGCCCCAAGTCGCTGTCCCGTTGCCTCTACTCGCGACTTCTCTACGTACATGTCGGCACAGTACCTAGTCGACTCTAAATCAGCTTGGATTTTTGCTAGCTTGGCTCTCTCTTCTATCTTGGCTAATTCTATTTGCTGCTGAAGCTGAAGCAGAAGCTCAGATGCCCTGATAGCCTTTCTCTCTTCGATCTTAGCTAATTCTATTTGCTGCTGAATCTTAGCTAATTCGAGCTGAAGCAATAATTCTGGAGATAACCCTTGAGGAGGTGAAGGTGCTACAATGTTTGAAATTACCGGTGGTCCCCCAGGGGCAACCCCCCCTGCCAGTCACCACCCACCTGTAGAAGCGTACCCGGGGTCGGCAAACTACTGGGATGGCTGGGAGTCGAGTGTAGGGGAAGCATGACCGAAGGGCTCTGAGCACTCAACCCCTCTCGCTCACCAGTCACCCTGCCCAGTACACACGTTATCAAGTTATCCCTGGTCATGCTGCTAGTACCCGCATGACCGATAGCTGTGGCCAGGCATTGAAGACCGTACCGATTCACACCCACCAACCGCTCGGCAGTAACAGGCCATTGCAAAAATATCCTAGCATCCTCCTCACAGTTCACCTGATTAACCATATCATCATACTGCTGTTCCTCAGTTTCGACATTACGTACTGTGTCTCCATTCTCCTCTGATCCGGTATAAGACATGATGCTCACAAAAATTTCCCACCTCAATATTCAGAAAAGAAGCACCCCAAACTCTTATACCTCAATATCCACACAAAAATTCTCGGAAATACTCAAGGGCTATACTATGTTGCAAAAAAAAATTATTCTTGCTGATCCCCGCAAAATATTCCCCAAAACAACAAATGTTCCCTGCTAATAAATGTAGGTTCACCAAATCCTAGGTAGGGTCGCCATTTGTTACGACTGGGGTTTAAATATATCAGGGCTCTTATTCATTGGACTAGTAATGGCATAAATGCTACAACGGAAAGCGCTAGATCCAACCTCTGATGTATATTCCCAGTGAACAAAGAACACAAATACTCTACAGAGTTCTATATACAATAATAGGCTATCAGACTCTCAATAAATGTGCGTCTACTCTAGGCTTAATGTTATGTGAAAACAGCCTATTACTACCTATAACCGAAGGTGCTTGGTTATGGTATGCAAAGTAAGGTGGTAAGAGAAGTTACAGCTTACGTTACTTTAATCAATAAATGTCAGGCACTCCTGCAAGAAAGAAAGTGCACTAAAGTCCTTCAACACTAACAAGGAATCTTCTTTAACACCTTACGAGCGGCCTATGCGGTTTATTTATATGTACCGCACAGCGGGGTGTTTTTAGCCAAAATAGGGCTGTTTACGTGATCATTTTCATGCCTAAATAAGACCCAGAACGTAAAACAAGTACCTATCCCTGAAAGGGCATAAACAGAGCTTTCGAATGACACCATAACGATCCTTTTATGATGGCTAGTTTTCTTGCAATAACCGTGCAACGCGAGTGCAAAAAGCATGTAATTCGGTACTTTCCCCATTTAATTCAGTATGTAGCGAGTGAGAGAGGGAGGAGGGAGCTGAGATTCGTGTCAGTAGGTTCGCCGCGGTGGTCTGGAGCAGTCATACGCTCGCTAGTCTCCTGCCACCACTTGTCTCTCTCTCTCAGCAACATTACGTGCTGAAATTGCCACTCGAGTTATGTCGAGCGCCGCCACATAGTCCAGCTTTATTTAACTCGACTTATGTGGTGAGCCTCTAATTAAGGGTTAAATGTTAGATGCTATAAAGATGCTCGTATCGGAAATGGAACCCAAAAAGGCAGACAGCGGAACAATGCTCGTGCAGGCTATGCACACAAAAAGGCAGAATATATAATGCCGTCGGAGCCAAGAATATCCTAAACACTACAACAATAATAATCGCCACGACAATGCAGTATTCCTATCAACAAAAAGAGCCTAAGTCGTTTGTGTCTCCATACATCAAACTAGGCTGCGAAATGCTTGTGTAATCATAAATGGGTATGTATAAAAAGAGTAATTGGTTTAATATACTTAATGTCTACTGTGACTGATAAAGTCTAGCTAGAGTCAATGATACGAGATACTGGTGCGCATGGCATGCCGCATAGCCTAGTGCAAATCTCAAGTCTGTGCGTCAAATATTACGTTAATGAAGGGTAGCTCTCTTGAGAAACCTTAATACCGAAGTATTAAGCGTTCTCCTGGCGTACCTCAAAGACAAACAACGAGCTTAGAACAGTGCAGAATGGTATAGGCAAAAAGCCCTCATTCGTGCATGCTCTACTCTCAATGGCACACAGACTAGAATTTACTCAATCAACTCCAGTTCTCAGGTATGTCATGCAGCTTTTTCCTAAAGCCAGCACTCATAGGAAACAATACCTTATAATATCAGACTCCTAGTCTAGCATTATCTAATCCAGCAGAACACTAATAATTATAGGAAGCGGCAATATGAAAGCCAACCAATGCTTCGTGATCAACTTATCTTAACAACTAAACATACATAGGTTATATCAGACCTTAACGCACAATACAACTGGCCAACATGAAGCTGATTTTGCAGAGTTAACCAGAGGGGGTATAATATTAATAAAAGGTGGTGAAAGATATGAAAAAGGAGAGAGGTAGGCAGAGGAAAAGATTCTCAGGTACAGAGCGGGGGACAGGTAGCAAGGGATGAGATAGATGCGTTCTAGAAACCAGATCTGAGGGAGAGAGTGGCGAGAAACTGTATATATACTCGCACTAGCTCGAGGCGCGTGGGAAAAAAGCGGTTACAAGTCCTCTAGCCACTAGCAAGGGAGCTAGCAGCATGGTAAGGACCTCTGCCAACCAACCCTCACGAGGCAGCCAGCCGTGACGTCATCGAGCGGGACAAAAACACTTCGCGCTCCCTCTCACTCTGTTCTACTCTCTCTCTCTCTCCCAGATCCCATCATTACTAGTTAATGATATAACATATACTTTACAATTAAATATATAAAGCCTTGACATGGGTGAAAACAAAGAGCCTTTCTGGACTGCCCATGACACGAGCTTTCATATGAAATAAAGCACACTCTAATACATAAACTGTAGCCCCATCCACTGCCCTGGCGATCCTAGCGAGTCACTGTAGGACAAGCCATGCGGTTCTAACGGAGTGGTTAACGTCACAATATTCAGCCAAAATCTAGAATAATATAGCTTCAAAATGACACCAAAACAAGCTTTGTAGCTCGAGGGCTTCACCCACAGCGCTACCATAGACATTCGCTAAAATGAGCAATTATTGCTAATGCCTTTGGCAGCGCTGTATATTTCGCGAGAGCCTGGCTCATACTCCTCAGTACCGGCCGGCTGGCTGGGGGAAGGACGGGTGGCCTGTCGTGCTCCTGCTTCCTCGCACTTGATTCTACAGGCTTTAAAAGGCTTTAAAAACCTGTAAATTGCTGTTAATTGCCATGGTGTTCCAGAACTTCTCCCGCAGCCAATGGGTTAAGGAGTGTGGCTATTTTAGTCATTAAGGAATGTGGCCACTTTGGTTGTGGTAGGTAAGGAATGTGGCTGTTTAAAAGTGAGGCCGTTAAGGAGTGTTTTTGTTGTGAACGTTAAAGAGTAGGGCTATTAAAGAGTGCCATAAGTTAAGGACAGGTTTGTGTTGTATTTTTCTGGACCTCCTTCTCCCTCATGTATAGCCCCATTAATTTTGATTTTTTAACCCTCGTAACACGGATGGCCTCTTAGAAGGTATTAGCAACTTTCCCTACTTAAAACTGCTCTAGAGAAAGATTTGTTGTCTTAGCGGTTGGTCCCTATAACCAACAAGAACAGGAACACACAACCAGCCAGTCATGTGACTCCTGCCTTCAAGCAAGCCTTACAAATGTTTGTATTGATTTTCCTGAGTCCTAAACGATGCATGGGATCAGATGACAGTGAGTTAGGAATGGTAAAGATAACAAATCTCCTGGTCCAGATGGTATACCAGCAGAGCTAATTAAATATGGAGGTTACCTACTGCTTCGAGATATTCACTCATTCATTTTGGAGGTTTGGGACAAGGAGTACATACCTCAGACATGGAAAGATGCAAATATTATCACAATTTACAAAAACAAGGGTGATAAATCTAATTGTGGCAACAGCAGAGGCATTTCTCTTTTAGCTGTGGCAGGGAAGGTGCTGTCAAAAATCATGCTTCAAAGACTGTTGACCAAAATTACTGAGGAAATACTGCCAGATGCGGTTTCCGTAAAGATCGAGAAACTATTGACATGATTTTTACTATACGTCAATTGCAAGAAAAATGCAGGGAACAAAATAAAGACATTTGTATAGCCTTCATTGATCTGTCAAAAGCCTTTGATACCGTAAATCGAGAAACATTGTGGAATATTCTCCGTATCTTTGGCTGTCCACCAACATTTGTGGCACTTGTAAGGCAGTTTCATGATGGCATGACGGCGAGAGTCACTGCAGGAGGCCATGCATCAGAACCATTTGGTGTTAATACCGGAGTCAGACAAGGGTGTGTACTGACACCAGTCCTTTTCAACATTTGTTTAATATGCGTTATAATACTTCTTCATAGGACTATAGCAAACAGAAGTGGAATCAACATAGACTATAGACTAGATGGCAACCTCTTCAACATTCGTAGATTTCAAGCAAGAACAAAAGTCTCTATGGAAAATATCCTGGAACTTCAGTATGCAGATGATTGTGCTCTTGTAGCTCACTCGCCAGAGGAACTAGAAGTCGTGCTTGAAGCTGCAGCAAGTGCTTACTCCAGAATGGGCCTGTCAGTTAACATCCAGAAAACACAAATAATTTCTCAGTGGTCAGCTCAGATACCACCTGTGCAGCCAGTGTTCAGATTAGCAGGAGAGGAGATAGCACAAGTTCCTTCCTTCAAGTATCTGGGAAGCTTCCTGTCTGAAACGGCCAGTATTGACGATGAGGTACAACACCGACTGAGACAAGCTGCAGCATCTTTTGGCCACTTACAAGAGAGAGTTTTCCAAAATAATCACCTGACTCTTTGTACGAAAGTGGCTGTATATAATGCTGTGTGTTGTTGTTGTTGTTGTTGTTCCCCAGGCTGCCTGGCCGAACAGCCCCAAGGTCCCGAGCAAGGCCAAGGCCATAGAGCGCCCCCACAAAACCCTCCCTGCTTACCACTAACAAAACCCAGGTGACCGAAGCCACTCTAAGGCAGGGAGCTGAGGAGGGCGCGGAAATGCCCGGGAAACCAAAGCCCCACCCAAGGCCCTGTGCCCCTCAGCAATTATGAAGGGAAAGCTGAGGGGCAAGGGAAAAATATGACGCTTTGGCTCCCAATCTGCCAACTTTTAGGTTGGCAGTAGGGAGGTCGATCCACGGAAAAGACGCCGTCACTTGAGATCTAGAAGATATATAAGTAAAAGGAACAGTCAGAGTAAGCTATGGGTATGGCAGAGATCACTCAGCTCTCACTCTGATAGACCAGCCCATCACCACATGATGGTTTAACCACTTTGCTCTATGGTTGTGAGACATGGACGACATATAGACGCCATATACAACCCCTGGAGGCTTTCCACATCAGATGCCTCCGAAAGATTATGGGTATAACCTGGCAGGACCGTGTTCCTTATATAACAATACTTGAAAGAGCCAACAACACCAGTATTGAGACCCTTATCATCAAACAACAACTCAGATGGGTTGGGCATGTCATCCGTATGCCAGAAGAGAGACTACCTCATAAAATACTATATGGACAGCTGCATGAAGGCTGCAGAGCAGCTGGAGGACCAAAATTAAGATACAAAGACAGTATAAAGAAAATACTAAAAAGGTGCAATATACAACCAACTGCACTTGAAAACTTAGCATCAGATAGACCACTATGGCGCTCACACTGCCAGCAAGGAGCGAAGGAACTGGAACGTCAGAGGAAACACCACCAGCAGGAGAAGAGGGCCCGGAGACATGCACGCCGGGATCAACCAGCACCTCCTAACCCGGACTACCAGTGCCCAGACTGTGGCAGGATATGTGCATCATGGATAGGACTCTACAGTCATCGTAGAACTCACAACAGATGAATGGAGGAAGGGAACGTCATCATCGGACTACAATGGACTACCATAAGCAAGTAAGCCTTCAAGCAAGCCTTACGAATGTTTGTATTGATTTTCCTGAGTCCTAAACGATGCATGGGAGCAGACGACAGTGACTTAGGAATGGTTACAATGGTAAAATAAATCAATAATCAATATAATCAATAGGATTACATTATACATAATCCATAATCAATAATCAATAATAAATTGTTGAACAAACATAACCAGACCGTAGCCGCGGCCGCTGCTACGGCGTCGCCGCATTTGGACGATGCTCGGTATTTCCGACAAACACTCGGTCTTATTTCCCACCTCACACAATAACCGCTCAATGTAGAGTGTTGAGTTAAGTCGGTAGAGCAAAAGGTTGAAGAAAGTGTTCTCAGGTGGAATGATCACATGACAAGAATGCCTGAAGAAAGAATTGTTAAAAGGATCTATGTCAGTGAAGTGGAAGGAAGAAGGAGTGGGAAACCGAGAAGGGGATGGTATGATATGGTGTCAAAATGTGTATCAAAGTGTGAAGAAGGAATGGTTGAAGCAAAAGAATTAGTAAATGACAGGAATGAATGGAGGAAGTTTGTTAAAGGAGTACATGAAGGTCCCTGGACTCTTTTAAATGACAAACTTTGAAGGTCTATATTCCAGATGTTGATGTGAAGAGACCTTGTCCGGAAGTATAACATCTGAGGTGAAGCCAGTGATTTCGGGGGTTGATGAGTGATTAGTGCTTCTGAATGCTTGTGTACTTGCTTTTTGTGGGCAAACTGTTATATATGTTCTTCTCCAGTCACCTCTGTTTCCATTCTTGCTTCTCTTGCTGAGCATCCCTACCCCTTGTGGGAGTAAGGGCTAGCTATTGACTGACTGACTGTGTTCATTGTATCTATAATCTAATTCATTAATGTCACTCCCAACACCAAACACTTCCCAATTGTATTAATGAAAGCATGTGATCCAACCGGGATTTGAACCTGGGTTACCATATACAGATCCCAAACACTCTAAGCATTACACCATCAAGAGAGTTAAAGATTTAGTACATGACTACGATTTTATATCCATTTATCGAATACTGGATAATTATCAATCTAATCATGTTATCAAACCCAACTGCACACTGAATAGGTTAATGCTTAAGTGAAAGGAAAGGCCATTTAATGTGGCACAGATCTCTAAGGACCGACCTCGCTATGAAATGTTCCTGAACTATAGGAATAATCTAATTTATTAATTTCACTCCCAACACCAAACACTTCCCAATGAAATTAATGAAAGCATGTGATCCTACCGGGATTCGAACCTGGGTTTCCACATACAGATCCCAAGCATTCTAAGAATTAAACCATCAAGACAGTTAAAGGTGAAGTACATGACTACAATTTGATATCCATTTATCGAATACTGGA
Source organism: Paralithodes platypus (assembly GCA_032716605.1). Lineage (NCBI taxonomy): Eukaryota > Metazoa > Arthropoda > Malacostraca > Decapoda > Lithodidae > Paralithodes > Paralithodes platypus. The sequence goes on along the minus strand of CM064564.1, from coordinate 31,912,714 downwards.
TATCAATCTAAACATGTACTAAAACCCAAATGCATACTGATATGGTTGTTGTTGTTGTTGTTGTTCCCCAAGCTGCCTGGCCGAACAGCCCCAAGGCCCCGAGCAAGGCCAAGGCCATAACCGAGCGCCCCCACAGAACCCTCTCCACCGACCACAATAAAGCCTGGGTGACCGAAGCCACTCCATGGCGGGGAGCTGAGGAGGGTGCGGAAATGCCCGGGAAACCAAAGCCCCACCCAGGGCCCTGTGTCCCTCAGCAATTATGAAGAGAAAGTTGAGGGGCAAGGGAAAAATGTGACGCTTTGGCTTCCAATCTTGGTAGATTGGGAGGTCAATCCACGTTAGAGACGCCGTCACTTGAGATCTAGAAAATATATAAGGAAAAGGAACAGTCAGAGTAAGCTATGGGTATGGCAGAGATTGCTCAGTTCTCACTCTGATAGACCAGCCCATCACCACATGACGAGAACCCAATCCTCTCAGCATCAGCTAGGAAAGGCCCTAGAAAGCCGCCTTTGGCGGGGGGATAGCTCCCCTATTTCAACCTTTTTCGGGGTTGGGCACCCGCCCCATACTGATATGGTATAATACAATAACGAACGGACGAACAAAGGCCTCTTCTCTTCAACGTCCTACGCAGATACCTACGTGCCTCAATTGAACGAAGTCTCGAGAAATATAAATAAATCAACTGGACATATTTATCTGGACACTACCTGATCAACCCAGACTGTTCCACTATTAGCTCCGCGCCGCTAGCAACTGCATCATAGGCCAGCTGGCACAGAGCCAGGAACGTGGAATATATTATTGGTATGTGTGTGTGTTTTTGAAGCATTGGTGACTATATTTGTTTTTGCCATTTTCGAGCAATTGTTATTTATTTTAGCAAAATACCCGAAATAAAAATAACCACCATGCCACAACAGACCAGCCGGAACCAAAATAACCACCATGCCACAACAGACCAGCCGGAACCAAAATAACCACCATGCCACAACAGACCAGCCGGAACCAACCAAAATAACCACCATGCCACAACAGACCAGCCGGAACCAAAATAACCACCATGCCACAACAGACCAGCCGGAACCAAAATAACCACCATGCCACAACAGACCAGCCGGAACCAAAATAACCACCATGCCACAACAGACCAGCCGGAACCAAAATAACCACCATGCCACAACAGACCAGCCGGAACCAAAAACGAAGCCTGGAGAGAGAAGGGGAAACTACGAGAAAAGAAAACGGCAGAGAACATACACCATAAAAGAAAACAGTAAAAATGAACAAGAATACCAGCCAGACAAAAAGAGATATGAAAACCCAAAGACCCACCACACACCGGACGAACATAGAAGCAAAGAAGAACAAGAAAGGGAAACAGCAGCAGGAGAAAGAAAACTCGCCCAACACGTAAACACCAAACAACCGCCGCAACCCGAAATTAATAGAAAGATGAAGTAAGAAGGCAAACAACATGGCCGCCCAAGATTAACCCCGACCCACACCAATGCTAGGGAAGCCAGAATTGCCACCATCAACCACAATCTACCACCCACCCCAGGAAAAACAATCAGCATCACAATTACCCATGCAGGAAGACAGAAGAAAGTACAATACCGCCAAATCAACGAGGAACAACACACCCAAATCTCTCCCCTTCATATGGGCCGCTCTTCCGCGCAGGTTTCCTACCACCAGCGCGGGAATTTCTAAAAGGGCTACCTCAACCCCCAAATCACCCCCCTACACCTATGACCTTCTGACCTCCAAGTACCAGCCCTGGGACATAGCAGCAATCGTCAAGACCATCTCGACGAGAACAAGGTAGAGTCAGCAATTTGAGGGCTCACTTTACTTGCATGCAAGATTTGAGCCTAAGAATTAACCTCTCATTCATCCAAGTATTCATGCCATGGCTGTCTACCTTATTGTCTGAGGGTTCTTTACCCTATTAGTGAACTTTTGTTCTTACACACCATGGTGTAGTGATAACATTGGGATCTCAATTAGGCTGCAAGTTTTGACACTGAAAGTAGCACCGAGGGCATGCCACAAACTGACTTTCAGGATCAATCCTGAAAGAAGTCTTTGCCATGGCAAGATATCTATAAATAGTTCGGGCTTTGAGAGACAAGTAACTGCAATTTGCACACAGAAGTCCATACTGCATCTGTCCAACACCATTTCAAGGACATATGCTGTAAAAGGGTATAATAACCGACTCCTGGGTTCTTTGAACACTCTTACAACAGTCAGAGGCAGATTGGGAGAATTTGATGATCATAATCTTACTTATTCCCCATGTTAGCCCGATACCTAGTTATTCTGTCATAACACGAGCGACTTTGTATTAAGGACCCTACATCAAGAGTACCGAAATAGAACTTCACCAACGATTAGTATAACGGTCTGGATAGTCGAACAGCCATAACTCAAGACATGTCTCAGTTAATGCTCGCATTCATCCGATAGTATATCCCCCTATGTCATGACATACGGAACTACTATTTAAAACCCAAAACCAACTAGTCCATCTGTATCCCTACCCACTTACCACACGGCAGGACCACCTAAGCGGCTGGAAGGGACCAAGAGAAAGGACTCGGCTATCAACACTTCAGTTACCAGTGCCCATATCTCCAGATCTACCCAGTGTTAGAATAGGAGTGTGATAAAGAGTTATATTACTTCTATTACCAGTGCAAACGAAGTGTATCTCCGAAACTACGCAAGTGATGAAATAGGAGTGCTAAGTGAATTCTATAGGTTCGTCGAGGATCCTCGCCCGTGCTAGGCATATTTATATTGTGATTATGCTATGCATCATTGTAAGGTGTATTATCCGTGTTATGTATTAAGTGATTATTAAAAGTAAATTCATGTGTGTATTCAGTATTATAATATTTACTCTTTACGACTTTTGTGCAGGTGTAGTTTGGCTTTAGTTTCTCCAGTCAAGTAAGAACCTACCATTGTCCAATTAAACCCCAGTAAAAACCCTGACATAACATTTAGTTTACCTGCTACACTAAACAAAACGGGTCCTCACACTCGTTTCAAGTTAAGAAACGCACCCCAAACCCTCTACAAGCTAAGTTTATGTAGTATTCGGTAGATAATGTCGATTTTTTCTAAATTTCACGCTCGTTCTTGCTCGCCCAAAACAGGTCTACACACGCATTGGGCGAATAATCGTTATATAATCGCTAACCTAATAGAGAGAGACGTATTAACAATTTTAAATTGCCAAAGTAGTGGAACGAAAGAAGAAGAATTAAAACATTTGACATACAACATAACTCACTGGACCTGCTGAATACGAAATAATCTTAAAATATAGTTGGCTGACTCACCCCCCTAATATTAACCCCTTCTGTACCGGCGACGTATATTTCATTTTATTCTAGCTATATTTAGACGATTTTGTACAGCTTAGGAAGGATCTGTGGTAGTAAAACGGTCAAGTAAGATAGTTCGAAGCCTGTTAATTGTTGGAGGCCCTTTTTAAACTGAATAAAGTCGTCTAATAGTAGCCAGCATGAAGTTGAAAGTACAGCACCGGTAATGAAGGGGTTAAATAAGTATAACATTATTCAAACTAATCATAGCAGACTGGCATTACTTATCATTATAAATGATCACCTTCCTATCTTCTATTTATCTATACTGAATATATCATCTATCTATACAGTATATTTAATTATCTATACTGAATATATCATCTATCTATACAGTATATTTAATTATCTATACTGAATATATCATCTATCTATACAGTATATTTAATTATCTATACTGAATATATCATAATTTTAAATGATCCCCTTCCTATCTTGTTTCCCGGGCGTTTCCACGCCCTCCTCAGCTCCCCGCCATGGAGTGGCTTCGGTCACCCAGGCTTTATTGTGGTCGGCAGGGAGGGTTCTATGGGGGCGCTCGGTTATGGCCTTGGCTTGCTCGGGGCCTTGGGGCTGTTCGGCCAGGCAGCTTGGGGAACAACAACAACAACAACAGTAGCCAAATAGATTACTTCTTAGTTACCAGGAAAGACTGGAAGTTTGTTCGGGATGTAAAGGTAATCCCGAGCGAAGAATGTATCTCCCAACATAAGCTCCTAGTCTGTGAACTTAGCTTAAGGCGAGATCCTGTGCAAAAGAAAGTATACATGCCCAAAAGGAAAGTATGGTTGCTAAAGAAATCTGAATACAAGGAGAATTTTTGCAGTGAACTGGAGGAAATTGATAGGAATAGGGGTGCTAAGCCAAATGATGTAAATAACCAATGGAACTTCCTTGTTGAACATAGCCTTTTTGCCGTTACTGACAATGTCTATGGCAAAACTAAGGGCCCCCCAGGCATAAGTTTCCTGGTTGTGGAATGACGAGGTTGAAAATGCAATAAAGGAGAAAAGAAGATGTTTCAAGGCATGGAAGAAAGGAGACATCAAGGCATGGAAGAAAGGAGACATCAAGGAGGAATATCTGGCGGCTAGGCGAACTGCAAAAAAAGAGATATACAAGGAAAAGAAAATCATACAGGACCTGGTCATAGACCAAGTGATTAACGTAGAAAATCCAAATGGGATCTTCAATTTAGCTAGGCAAGTTAAGGATGACAGTAAAGATGTTGTAGGAGAACAGTGTGTCGTTTATGATAATGGGACAATTGTTTACGCTGACAAAGAAATTAGAGATGCTTGGAAGGTGTACTACGAAAGATTACTCAGCGTGGAATTTGAGTGGAATAGACAGCAGCTCAGTAACAAAAAAACAATACTCCCCCCACCCCCCACCACACACACACACACACTCTTTGATAGCGCTAGCTGTTGTAAGCAGAGCAATAAGTAAAATGAAGGACGAAAAATCTGCAGGATGCTCTGCCATTGTAGTCAAGATTATTAAAGTCTCAGATGATATAGGAGTGGCTTTGGTCTCAGAGCTATTTAACTCCAATATTAGAGAGGAAGTAGTCCCTGATGAATGGCAGAAAAGTGTAATAGTAAACATATATAAGGGCAAGGGGGATGCATTGGATAGGGGAAATTATAGAGGCCTGAAAATGCTTGACCAAGTCATGAAGGTCTGTGAGAGAGTCTTTGAAGATATGATAAGGGAAAGCATTTCTATCAACGATATGCAGTTCGGTTTTATGCCAGGATGGGGCACAATCGACGCTATCTTCATTGTCAGGCAGCTGCAGGAAAGATATCTGTTCGAAGATAGGGATCTGTATATTGTGTTTGTAGACCTGGAGAAGGCCTTTGATAGGGTGCCCAGAGAAGTTGTGCAGTGGGCTATGTAAAAACTTGGCGTTGAGGAGTGGCTGGTGAGTGTGATAATGAAGATGTAGGAGGACTCATGAACGGCAGTGAGGGTGAGAGGTGTACTGAGTGAGGAGTTTACAGTTCATGTCAGAGTCCACCAGGGCTCTGTGTAAAGCCCTCTCCTATTTGTTATGGTTCTGGAGGCACTATCTGGTGATTTCAGAATTGGGCTCCCCTGGGAACTGTTATATGCAGATGACATAGTACTTATCGGTTATCGCAGATAGTGCGCAGGATGCCGAGGCCAAGTTCAGAAGAGGGAGAGAGGGCATGGCAAGTAAAATGTTTAGAGTGAACATGAATAAAACCAAGATTTTACACAGTAGTTTAGAGATAGGAAAGGTAGAAAAAAGTGGTGCATAACCATGCGCAGAATGCAGAAAAGGGGTGGGCGCGAACTCAATACAGTGTAGCGTCTGCCGTAGCTGGGTACATCACAGGAAGAAGCGCTGCACTAGATTAAAGGGATCTCTATCAAGGAAGAAGTCAAAAATTGAGAAATTTGTATGCATAGTATGCAAAGGTGAGCTTGTATTCAATGACCAGCTCAAGAGTGTCAACTTTGGTAACGAAGCACTGAAGATAGTGGACAAGTTTTGCTACTTGGGTGATACTATCTTTGCCGGTGGTGGGGCTGAGGCCGCCACTATCGCCTGAATAAAATGCAGCTGGTTAAAGTTTAGAAAACTTTTGCCGCTACTCACCATGATGAGACTTCTCTCCCCTTGAAGGGAAAGGTATACGCTTCATGTGTTAGAAGCGCAATGACATACTTCAGAAACGTGGCCTGTCACAGTGGATGATATCAACATAATGGAACGCAATGAGATGAAAATGTTGAAATGGATGTGTGGTGACAAACTGCATGATAGGATATCAAGTGAGGAGCTAAGAAGAAGGATAGGTATCAAGAATATCAGTGATGTGAAGCGTACTATCAGATTGGATGGTTTGGGCATATGGAGAGGATAGATGAACAAAGCTGGGTGACAAGAATGATGCAAGTCTATGGATGTGGAGGGAGCTCCTGCTTAAAACCTATTTTGGCACCCCCTTAGTATGCATGCCAAGTATGGGCTCTCCATCTTGAAAACTGAGGGCGTAGTTTGTGAACAAACAGACATACATAATTATCACAGAAAGTGGCCTTTATATATACATATACTGTATATATACTGTATATATATTATATATATTTATATATATATATATATATATATATATATATATATATATATATATATATACAGTATATATACCGGTATATATATATATAGCTAAATATATATATATGTATATAATATTATATAGTATATATATATATATATATAATATATATATAATATATAAATATATATATATATATATATTAATATATATATATCTATATATATATATATATATTGTTACGTATCTTGATCCTCAAATGGTTAACTTGATGAATCTAGATAGCACAGAGATATATATTAAGGTATCAGTCAGCTGAAGGCAAAACGAAAGTAAAATCTAATAAAATTATTTCCTGTTGTTGCTTCCTTTCCTTTTGGATCTTAGGACTTAGTATCCTTTATTGACTGATACTCTTTTATGAAAAATACTGAAACTAATTAAAGTCATGTAGTATTTATACAGAATTATTATTTAACCGAAGCTTAGTAGGCTATGGTTGTGAACCGAAGAAGTATATCTAAAGAAGGACTATTAATTCTATAAAAAGTCTTGAAACATAAATATTAAAGTAAGAATATTTCTGTCTCTTACCCTTTTTTAAATGAATAGATAGTTTTCTTATATGTCCTTTTATTTATATTTAATGTAATTATTCTTGGTTCTTGTCTTACGTTAACAGTATTATATTATTATTATCATCAGGATTTATATCAAAGTCACATAAAAAGATAGATATATATATTTAATAATTAGTTAAATGTATTTCTTAACCACGTAACATCGAGGTTTGATTATGAGTAAATTAAGTTACAGGATCGCTTCATAGATTCGATTCAGGTCTCACTCAAATAATATGAAAAGCAAAAATAATATTTTTAAGCTAAAAGAATTTTCTTCAGCTTAGGAAATCACTAGAAGTAATATTAACACAGCCATGTTAGTCTAAGGCGATATTACTAATATGAGACAATAGCATCACCGTACTAAGCACCGTTAAGCAATGCAAGCTTAATTAAAAGAAAATGAAAGAACTCGTAAGTATTAATATAAAACAATAGTATTACTTTCATCATAACCCAATTACTTAAAGAGTTGCTTTAGTCCACAAGTTAGTCAACTAAAATAGTTAAGTACATAATAGTAGCGTTAACGTTAATTCTTCCCAATCAAATAGTTAAGTACATAATAGTAGCGTTCACGTTAATTCGCAATCAAATAGTTAAGCACATAATAGTAGCGTTAACGTTAATTCCCAATCACATATCTCACTAACCAACATAACGTAAGTGTTTACATCGAACACACTTAACACACACTTATATAATCTGACTGACAGTCACAAACCCATTATAATACTTCACCCCGTCTTCCTCCAGCTGCAAGTTCACCTTCCCCAACTCCAAATGAGACTGATTTGAATGCCCACTACTCGGGTCTTATATACTAAACAATGATGGTGTAGGAACGAATCAGGAGGCGAGTGATGGTGCGCGCCCCTATCATAGCTCCTCGAGTTGCATAGCAGGTGCGTCGTCCAATGGGGGCTCCTGGCGTCGATCATACGTCGTAGCGTCGGGTCATCGAAGTAGTTTGCAGGGTCCCCTATGACGCACGCAGGTGTGAAGGCTTGTTTGCTGGTATGCGGACGAGCTGGTTTCCCACTTGCTGGTTCGCTCGCTAGTCTGCTTCGCCGCTGGGGTAGTTTGACACTCCTTCAACTCTTAATTCTAACTCTTAAATTAACATACAGGGCTCCGTATGTCAGACCTCCCCCCTAGAAAAGAGTTTAAGGAGTATAGTACATAATATTAAACATACTACATAAATAGATTCACCACCAGATTGGCAACAGCAAGATTATAATGAGGATATAATAAGGATATCACCCAAAGTAGGCAACGTCTCCAGGTACCACATCAGAACATAGCCGGAACGTAGCTGGAGCGTTATTCGAACTGCAAGGCATCTCACAGCTGAAGGCTTGAAAGCGCACTACTAAAGCATAATATGTACCTCGCTACAAGGGAGAGCTAATTGCCAAAATCCTCTCATTAAGTTAAACTTACTGCTGTATGAGGCCAACCTGGTAAATGCAATCTTTGATCCGTGGCAGTGGGTAGGTATCGTTCTTTGTGACAGCATTAACTTGCCTATAGTCCATACATAACCTATGGCTCCCGTCTGGCTTTGGCACAAGTATGACCGGACTACTCCACTGGCTTAAGGCCCTTGTGATCAGCTGGTTTGAAAAAATGAAGTCAAGCTCGACCTGCAGTATACTCCTGCGTTGTGGTGAGACACGGTAGGGGGATAGTTTAATGGGAGTTGCATCCCTACGTCGATGTCGTGCACGGCCAAAGAAGTGAGCCCTGGAGTATCACGGAACACACTGGGAGACTGAGATAAAACAGAGATTAGTTGGTTCGCTTGATCAGAGGGAAGATGACATAGATTAGATGGTAATCCCCCCAAGCTACTGAATTATACTTTAAGTTGGATAGGCTACATGACAAGTCAAAGTCTGCATGGATTCCTTCAGGCTCTGGAACAGTCTGTTGCGGGTCAGTAAGAGAACTGAAGACTTCGTCCGCACCAGGCTGTCCACAGGTTCTGACATTCACTGCCACAGTGGGAGAATCTGGAGGAGAGGAATCAGGGGACCTATGGTAGGGTTTCAAGATATTTATATGGAATACTTGCATGGGCTTTCTCCTGTCTGGGGTAGTTACTAGATAATCGGTAATGCTCACCCTCCGAATGATCTTATATGGGCCCCTGAACTTGGCAGATAAAGGTTGGCCAAAAAGGGGGAGCAGGACCAAAACCTCATCACCGGGCTGAAACTCCCTCTCATGGGCTTTTCTGTCATACCATTTCTTCATGGAGCTTTTAGCCACTGTCAAGTTTTGAGCGGTAAACTCACATGAGGATCTCAGCCGGGTTTTGAAATCTGAAACATACTTGAGGAGGTTTTGGTTCCCCTCCTGGCCAACTAGGCTATCCTGCAATAGTTGCAAAGGACCTCTTACCTGGTGACCGAAAACTAGCTCATTAGGGGAAAAACCCAGGGATTCAGTTGGAACCTCACGAGTAGCAAATAAAAGAAAAGGTACCCCCTTATCCCACTCAACTCCGGTCTCTGTACAATACTTACGTAACATTCCCTTTAATGTCTGATGATATCGTTCGAGAACCCCTTGACTCTCTGGGTGGTAGGTGCTAGACTTAACATGCTCGATACCCAACTCCTTCAGGGACTGCTGGAAAATGTTAGAGGTAAAATTAGTTCCTTGATCACTTTGCACCTCATGGGGAAAACCCATTCTGGTGAAGAATTTGAGCAGTTCCTTGATGACAGTTGGAGCAGAGGTAGTCCTTAAGGGTATAGCCTCTGGGTAGCGAGTTGCCATGTCCATGATAGTTAATAAATAAATGTTACCTTGGGAAGTCTTAGGCAATGGGCCTACAATATCCACTACCACCCGAGTAAAAGGATTCTCGAAAATGGGCAAGGGCACCAGAGGATGTACAGGCACCTTCTGATTGGGTTTTCCTGTCATCTGGCAAGTGTGACACACTCTACAAAACTCCACTACATCTGCACGCATTCCTGGCCAGTAAATGTGGGCTCTGATTCTGTCTAGAGTTTTTCTCACACCTAGGTGTCCTGCCAATGGTATACAATGTGCCATTTCCATGATATCTCTACGGCAAGGTTTGGGGACTACTACTTGATGGACGTCCCAAGCCGATTGGTCTGTGTGGCTGTCTCCATCTACGCCACAATACTCCTCCTTTGAGGTAGAAACATTCACCACCCTCCTTCTCACATTCCTCTTCACTCATGGACCTGGCAGCTAACTCCTTGCATTCACTATCATCTCTCTGTAGCTCTACCAGGCCACTAGGACAATTTGGAGGGGTTTCATGGTCATCGTTAGGGTCAAGATGAGTCATAAAGGTGTCAGATAAATCCACCTCAGTCACATCATCAGGCACAGTTGGAGCGTCATTCACAACTCTCATCATTCCTTTCATCAACTCTTACATTCGGTAAATTTCTGTCTGAGGGAACTGCTACTTGAGACATTGAACGTGTGACAGCACACACAGGGAAAACTGTTGGCATCTCCTTTTCGAGCTCACCGGTTAGTGGCTCGTTAACAAGGGAAAGTGACAAAATGGGGTCTGGTCGGACCTTCTCACCTGCTACATCATTCCCCAAAAGGAGTGTTACCCCAGGCACAGGGATATCTTGGGACCTACACAAAGCTATGGTGGCCTCACCCTGTAGTAACTCACATTCAATTTCGCCTTTAACCAAGAGTGCATAAAATTGGCCTCCAGCACCTCTCATTGCAACTGGTTCGCCAGGTGGGCACTCAGTGTAAGGATTCACCATGAGGGTGCTAGTAGAACCTGTGTCTCTCAGAATGTTTACCTCATGCATGCAACCATTTAATCTCACGTTGCCAGATGAAATAAAGGGACGGTAACTGTCCTGCACTGATGGTGAAATTAATATTGGCTTAACCCTAGTCGGTTGCACCACACATGCTACTACACCCCTGTCTAGATGATTTACGTTAGCTGCTAGGTACTCCTTCTGTCGGGAGTCCTGTATTAAAGGAACTTTTGGTGCTAGGTACTCATTCTGTCGGGAGGCCTGCATTAAAGGAACATTTGGTATTTGAGATACGGCGGCCACTGTCTGCCCCGATCTCTCAGTTCTCTCCTTGGCCCAGCACTGATAAGCTAGGTGGCCTCTCTGGCCACAAAAAGTACATACTTTAGGGGATACGGGAACGTTCCCTCTTTGAGCATTACTATTACTTTGGGGCCCACCTCTGTTACCATTGCCCTGAGTCGCATTTTTAGTAGGGGGAACAATTCTATTTTGCCTAGCTGGGGAAGACGTTACAGGCTTGTGACTGGGTCTGTCAGATTTGTGATTGGGATACTTAAAATTAGAACTAGAATTATCGTAGGGCTTCTTTCCACGAAATTTGTTGTTGAGTACGTATGTGTCAGCCATGTCAGCGGCGTCGGCAAGACAATCTACCTTTTTCCCCTTTAACCCTTCTTTAGCGGCCTTATGTTTTTACCGCCCAGCGGGGTGTTTTTAGCCAAAATAGGGCTGTTTACGTGATCATTTTCATGCCTAAATAAGACCCAGAACGTAAAACAAGTATCTATCCCTGAAAACAGAGCTTTCGAATGACACCATAACGATCCTTTTATGATGGCTAGTTTTCTTGCAATAACCGTGCAACGCGAGTGCAAAAAGCAGGTAATTAGCCACTTTCCCGATACAATTCCGTATATAGCGAGTGAGAGAGGGAGGAGGGAGCTGAGATTCGTGTCAGTAGGTTCGCCGCGGTGGTCTGGAGCAGTCATACGCTCCCTAGTCTCCTGCCACCACTTGTCTCTCTCTCAGCAACATTACGTGCTGAAATTGCCACTCGACCTATGTCGAGCGCCGCCACATAGTCCAGCTTTATTAAAAACGACTTATGTGGTGAGCCGCTTTTTAAGGGTTAAATGATAGGATACAGAAGAATCAATTTTCCATAGGAAATTTTCTAACAGGACCAACTCCTTCAGATCGTTGTAGCTTGTGACTTTCTTACTCTTGACCCAATGATTGAAAGCTTTAGTCATGGTCCTGGCAAATACCTTATGGGTTTCTTCTACTTTCTTCTGTTTTTTACGGAAAGATTGCCTGTAAGCCTCAGGCTGCAATTGATAGGTTTTTAGGATAGCTTCTTTGAGATTGTCATAATCCTGCCTAACTTCTGCTACTTCTGACAAATACGTGGCTCGAGCCTGCCCTGTCAAAACGGTTTGTAACATAAAAGGCCATTGATCTCTTGTCCACTTCATACCTCCAGCAACTTCCTCAAACAAAACAAAGAAATCCTGCACATTATCCTCAGTGAAAGGTGGAATGACACTAGTCATAGTCAATCCCAGAGGGGGAGCAATTACGGGAGCATTTGTATTGACATTTAGTTGAGCTATTTGATATTGATATTGATAATGTTCGGTCTTTATTCTGGCTTCTTCGATATTTGCTCTGGCTTGTTCGGCATTTAGTCTGGCTTGTTCGGTCTTTGCTTCGGCATTCATTCTGGCTAGTTCCAGTACTTGATCACCGGTCAAACCAGGTGGCAATTGTTCATAAAGTTGGCTAGGTTTAATCGGGATCCCACCAACTGCTCCGTCACCCTCCCCGCCTTCTACAGGGAACAAGTGAGTTTTTATGGTCTGAACCACCTCTACTTTGGACATGTTTGAGACAGTTAATTGGAGATGGGAGCCAAGCACTTACAGTTCGGATTTAGACAGACAGTCAATATCAGGGGCTGTGGGTTCTGATTCTATGAAAACTTGAGCATCTTCGTCATTAATTAGATGAGGCATGATTAATATTTGATTTTTAAGTAGTGAAACGGTAATGAAACTGAGTGAAACTGTATGAAACGAATCCTGGCAAGGTCGCCACTCTTCTGTTACGTATCTTGATCCTCAAGTGGTTAACTTGATGAATCTAGATAGCACAGAGATATATATTAAGGTATCAGTCAGCTGAAGGCAAAACGAAAGTAAAATCTAATAAAATTATTTCCTTTTGTTGCTTCCTTTCCTTTTGGATCTTAGGACTTAGTATCCTTTATTGACTGATACTCTTTAATTATGAAAAATACTGAAACTAATTAAAGTCATGTAGTATTTTTAAAGAATTATTATTTAACCGAAGCTTAGTAGGCTATGGTTGTGAACCGAAGAAGTATATCTAAAGAAGGACTATTAATTCTATAAAAAGTCTTGAAACATAAATATTAAAGTAAGAATATTTCTGTCTCTTACCCTTTTTGAAATGAATAGATAGTTTTCTTATATGTCCTTTTATTTATATTTAATGTAATTATTCTTGGTTCTTGTCTTACGTTAACAGTATTATATTATTATTATCATCAGGATTTATATCAAAGTCACATAAAAAGTTAGATATATATTTAATAATTAGTTAAATGTATTTCTTAACCACGTAACATTGAGGTTTGATTATGAGTAAATTAAGTTACAGGATCGCTTCATAGATTCGATTCAGGTCTCACTCAAATAATATGAAAAGCAAAAATAATATTTTGATGCTAAGCGAATTTTCTTCAGCTTAGGAAATCACTAGAAGTAATATTAACACAGCCATGTTAGTCTAAGGCGATATACTAATATGAGACAATAGCATCACCGTACTAAGCACCGTTAAGCAATGTAAGCTTAATTAAAAGAAAATGAAAGAACTCGTAAGTATTAATATAAAACAATAGTATTACTTTCATCATAACCCAATTACTTAAAGAGTTGCTTTAGTCCACAAGTTAGTCAACTAAAATAGTTAAGTACATAATAGTAGCGTTAACGTTAATTCGCAATCAAATAGTTAACACCTTACGAGCGGCCTATGCGGTTTATTTATGTGTACCGCACAGCGGGGTGTTTTTAGCCAAAATAGGGCTGTTTACGTGATCATTTTCATGCCTAAATAAGACCCAGAACGTAAAACAAGTACCTATCCCTGAAAGGGCATAAACAGAGCTTTCGAATGACACCATAACGATCCTTGTATGATGGATAGTTTTCTTGCAATAACCGTGCAACGCGAGTGCAAAAAGCAGGTAATTCGGTACTTTCAGTACATAATTGAGTATGTAGCGAGTGAGAGAGGGAGGAGGGAGCTGAGATTTGTGTCAGTAGGTTCGCCGCGGTGGTCTGGAGCAGTCATACGCTCGCTAGTCTCCTGCCACCACTTGTCTCTCTCTCTCAGCCACATTACGTGCTGAAATTGCCACTCGAGTTATGTCGAGCGCCGCCACATAGTCCAGCTTTATTTAATTCGACTTATGTTGCTCGCCGCTAATTAAGGGTTAAGTACATAATAGTAGCGTTAACGTTAATTCGCAATCAAATAGTTAAGCACATAATAGTAGCGTTAACGTTAATTCCCAATCACATATCTCACTAACCAACATAACGTAAGTGTTTACACCGAACACACTTAACACACTTCTATAATCTGACTGACAGTCACAAACCCATTATAATACTTCACCCCGTCTTCCTCCAGCTGCAAGTTCACCTTCCCCAACTCCAAATGAGACTGATTTGAATGCCCACTACTCGGGTCTTATATACTAAACAATGATGGTGTAGGAACGAATCAGGAGGCGAGTGATGGTGCGCGCCCCTATCATAGCTCCTCGAGTTGCATAGCAGGTGCGTCGTCCAATGGGGGCTCCTGGCGTCGATCATACGTCATAGCGTCGGGTCATCGAAGTAGCTTGCAGGGTCCCCTATGACGCACGCAGGTGTGAAGGCTTGTTTGCTGGTATGCGGACGAGCTGGTTTCCCACTCGCTGGTTCGCTCGCTAGTCTGCTTCGCCGCTTGGGTAGTTTGACACTCCTTCAACTCTTAATTCTAACTCTTAAATTACCATACAGGGCTCCGTATGTCAGAATATATACAGTATATATATATATATATTATATACATTAATGTACATGATGATACAGGATATACGACGCGTTTCACTGGACAACCAGCATTATCAATTAAGGATAGAATGATATAAAAGGAAACAGGAAGGGTATATACATCATTCTATCCTTACTTGATAATGCTGGTTGTCCAGTGAAACGTGTCGTTTATCCTGTATCATCATGTACATTAATGTAACCCTGTACCACCATGAATTTTGCTCATCTCCTTCATCTACTTCCTGCCACCCAGCGAAAACTCATCAGAGACCTGGAAACTTTGAATAATCAAATTTCCAATGCAGAAATTGCCATTTCTTTCAACCTCGTATGTATTAAAGAAAATATATATATATATATATATTTTCTTTCAGGCAGGTGAGATTAAAATAATAGGCACAGTTTGCATTACTGAGTTTTTTATTGATACTCTCAATTTTTAGTACAGTTTTTCTGGTATTTTCAGGAAGTTGGGAAAAGAGGTTTGCAAAGGGTTCCGACGTTTCAATGGGCGCAGCCATCATTATCAAGGAGAAGTGAAGTTAGAAAGTGATAAGTCGAGTTTATATAGGCGATACAAGATCAAGAGAGGGTTTATTGGGCGCTAGCTGCACGCTGGTTGGCTAACCTAAGACTAGCTCTGGTAGGCTGGCCGGACGCAGGAGTGGGCGGGGCCTCTACGTCGTTCGTCTGCGTGTGTGGAGGGGGCAATCCTGGGGGCATCATGGGAGGCCTCGCTGTGGAAGGGCGTGCCGAGGGTAGGATCTGGATGTATTCCGCTTGTGTGTTTAAAGTAGGTTGGTATGTTTGTATATATATAGCTTCAAGAATGAATAGGCGGCGTGAGTCTATTTCTTGATCAAGAATAGAGGTGTGTTTATCTAAGTCGGGTCTGGTGAGTTCCTGATGGTGTGAGGATGTGTGGTAGTGGACCTTGAAAGCTCCGGCTTGTAGGTGGAAGGTGTGGCGACGTGACAGACGAGTCCTTGTCAAACCGACATAATCCTCACACACATCCTCACACCATCAGGAACTCACCAGACCCGACTTAGATAAACACACCTCTATTCTTTATAAAGAAATAGACTCACACCGCCTATTCATTCTTGAAGCTATATATATACAAACATACCAACCTACTTTAAACACACAAGCGGAATACAGCCAGATCCTACCCTCGGCACGCCCTTCCACAGCGAGGCCCCCCATGATGCGCCCAGGAATGCCCCCTCCACACAAGCAGACGAACGACGCAGAGGCCCCGCCCACTCGTGCGTCCGGCCAGCCTACTAGAGCTAGTCTTAGGTTAGCCAACCAGCGTGCAGCTAGCGCCCAATAAACCCTCTCTTGATCTTGTATCGCCTATACAAACTCGACTTATCACCTTCTAACTTCACTTCTCCTTGATAATGATGGCTGCGCCCATTGAAACGTCGGAACCCTATGCAAACCTCCTTTACCAACTTCCTGAAAATACCAGAAAAACTGTACGAAAAATTGAGAGTATCAATAAAAATCTCAATAATGCAAACTGTGCCTATTATATTAATCTCACCTGCCTGAAAGAAAATATCCTCCCTGGCTACACTAATATCAATATATATATATATATATATATATATATATATATATATATATATATATATATATATAGAGAGAGAGAGAGAGAGAGAAAGAGAGATATAAAGATTGTATTTCATATTTTCCATTAAGTTAGTTGGCATCCCATACACAGAATGGGATAGTTGTGAGATGCAACTGTGGAATATATTTTCAAGGAATATACATTAACATAATTGAAGTAATAAATATCTAACACAGTCATTTCAATGTTATATACAAATCTTTAACTGGAAAAATGCAATGTAATGTATATTAGACAAACAAGTGCACAGGTGAGCAGACTAGCAAAATGACAGTTAGAGTTGGACGACACAACAAGCGGTTGGAATAGTTGACAGAAAGCTGGAAATTCATGATAAGTATAGATAAACAGACAATATTTTGAAATGAGATGTATACGATTGAAGTGGCAAGGAATGTTTTTGAAAAGCAAATGGGCAGGGAAAAGCAGATAGAAAACAAGCAAGTGAAGAGAAGAGCAGACACTTTGGTGGAAAGATAGACTCACGAGTAAAATCTCAGACTGGTATTCAAAACGGTATGCAAGCAGGGTTGGACAGCAGACACTCCGATTGGAGGTTAGATAGGAGGTTGGATTGATAGGAAGGTGGAAAGCCCCTTTCACACATACGCAAATTTGTTTGGGACAGGCCCCAACGTGGAACACGTGTTGCAATCTGCTATGTGGTCGTGTACAGTATAAGCGGCCCATGGTCTTAGCAATCCTCCGTGCTTCCCCACGTGTCGGCTTGGCTCGAAGATGTTTTGGTCATGTGAAAGGGGCTTTAACCCTTCTTTAGCGGCCTATGCGGTTTATTTATATGTACCGCCCAGCGGGGTGTTTTTAGCCAAAATAGGGCTGTTTACGTGATCATTTTCATGCCTAAAGACCCAGAACGTAAAACAAGTATCTATCCCTGAAAGGGCATAAACAGAGCTTTCGAATGACACCATAACGATCCTTTTATGATGGCTAGTTTTCTTGCAATAACCGTGCAACGCGAGTGCAAAAAGCATGTAATTAGCCACTTTCCCGATACAATTGCGTATATAGCGAGTGAGAGAGGGAGGAGGGAGCTGAGATTCGTGTCAGTAGGTTCGCCGCGGTGGTCTGGAGCAGTCATACGCTCGCTAGTCTCCTGCCACCACTTGTCTCTCTCTCTCAGCAACATTACGTGCTGAAATTGCCACTCGACCTATGTCGAGCGCCGCCACATAGTCCAGCTTTATTAAATACGACTTATGTGGTGAGCCGCTTTTTAAGGGTTAAGCCCATTTCACAAATATGCGATTTTTGTCACGTCAGCCATGATAATGAAATTCGGCGTTAATCAGGGGACAATGGCCAGGATTTTAGCGTGGGAGGACAGTGTAAGAACGGTAAACAACGGTGCCATAATGACACAGGAGAAATTAATGGGTCATGACAAAATCAATATATTTTGACCAATATTTGAACAAAATCATTTCGAGCCAAGCCGACACGTTGGGAGGCACAGTGGAAGACTCAGATCGCGGGCTGCCTGTACGCGAACATTACGCAGATTGCAACATGTGTGCCAAGTCCACAGGAAAACAACAATCCCATAACGACACATGACAAATTTATGGGCCAAAACAAAATTATATTATTTCTAGCAAAATGTGTGCCAAGTCGGGACACGTCCCAACCAATTTCGCGTATGTGTGAAAGGGACTTAACCTCTTCTGTACTGGGGACGTCCTTTTCACTTTATTCTGGCTACTGTTAGACAATTTTATTAAGTTTAAAAAGGGCATCTACCAATGAATAGGCTACAAACTATCTCACTTAATCCTTATTGCATCCATATATCCCTCCCAAGCTTCATAAAATCGTCTACATGTAGCTGAACAAAAATATAAAAGACTTCACCGGTACAGAAGGGGTTAAGGGTTGACTACTTGTTGGAAGTCAGAATATAGGACACAAGTCATTGTTAAAGTTATAATACTGCTCAGGTAGATGTCGTATTACTAATAAAGTTATAATACTGCTCAGGTAGATGTCGTATTACTAATAAAGTTATAATACTGCTCAGGTAGATGTCGTATTACTAATAAAGTTATAATACTGCTCAGGTAGATGTCGTATTACTAATAAAGTTATAATACTGCTCAGGTAGATGTCGTATTACTAATAAAGTTATAATACTGCTCAGGTAGATGTCGTATTACTAATAAAGTTATAATACTGCTCAGGTAGATGTCGTATTACTAATAAAGTTATAATACTGCTCAGGTAGATGTCGTATTACTAATAAAGTTATAATACTGCTCAGGTAGATGTCGTATTACTAATAAAGTTATAATACTGCTCAGGTAGATGTCGTATTACTAATAAAGTTATAATACTGCTCAGGTAGATGTCGTATTACTAATAAAGTTATAATACTGCTCAGGTAGATGTCGTATTACTAATAAAGTTATAATACTGCTCAGGTAGATGTCGTATTATTAATAAAGTTATAATACTGCTCAGGTAGATGTCGTATTACTAATAAAGTTATAATACTGCTCAGGTAGATGTCGTATTACTAATAAAGTTATAATACTGCTCAGGTAGATGTCGTATTACTAATAAAGTTATAATACTGCTCAGGTAGATGTCGTATTACTAATAAGTTAAAATACTGCTCAGGTAGATGTCGTATTACTAATAAAGTTATAATACTGCTCAGGTAGATGTCGTATTACTAATAAAGTTATAATACTGCTCAGGTAGATGTCGTATTACTAATAAAGTTATAATACTGCTCAGGTAGATGTCGTATTACTAATAAAGTTATAATACTGCTCAGGTAGATGTCGTATTACTAATAAAGTTATAATACTGCTCAGGTAGATGTCGTATTACTAATAAAGTTATAATACTGCTCAGGTAGATGTCGTATTACTAATAAGTTATAATACTGCTCAGGTAGATGTCGTATTACTAATAAAGTTATAATACTGCTCAGGTAGATGTCGTATTACTAATAAAGTTATAATACTGCTCAGGTAGATGTCGTATTACTAATAAAGTTATAATACTGCTCAGGTAGATGTCGTATTACTAATAAAGTTATAATACTGCTCAGGTAGATGTCGTATTACTAATAAAGTTATAATACTGCTCAGGTAGATGTCGTATTACTAATAAAGTTATAATACTGCTCAGGTAGATGTCGTATTACTAATAAAGTTATAATACTGCTCAGGTAGATGTCGTATTACTAATAAAGTTATAATACTGCTCAGGTAGATGTCGTATTACTAATAAGTTATAATACTGCTCAGGTAGATGTCGTATTACTAATAAAGTTATAATACTGCTCAGGTAGATGTCGTATTACTAATAAAGTTATAATACTGCTCAGGTAGATGTCGTATTATTAATAAAGTTATAATACTGCTCAGGTAGATGTCGTATTACTAATAAAGTTATAATACTGCTCAGGTAGATGTCGTATTACTAATAAAGTTATAATACTGCTCAGGTAGATGTCGTATTACTAATAAAGTTATAATACTGCTCAGGTAGATGTCGTATTACTAATAAAGTTATAATACTGCTCAGGTAGATGTCGTATTACTAATAAAGTTATAATACTGCTCAGGTAGATGTCGTATTACTAATAAAGTTATAATACTGCTCAGGTAGATGTCGTATTACTAATAAAGTTATAATACTGCTCAGGTAGATGTCGTATTACTAATAAAGTTATAATACTGCTCAGGTAGATGTCGTATTACTAATAAAGTTATAATACTGCTCAGGTAGATGTCGTATTACTAATAAAGTTATAATACTGCTCAGGTAGATGTCGTATTACTAATAAAGTTATAATACTGCTCAGGTAGATGTCGTATTACTAATAAGTTATAATACTGCTCAGGTAGATGTCGTATTACTAATAAAGTTATAATACTGCTCCGGTAGATGTCGTATTACTAATAAAGTTATAATACTGCTCAGGTAGATGTCGTATTACTAATAAAGTTATAATACTGCTCAGGTAGATGTCGTATTACTAATAAAGTTATAATACTGCTCAGGTAGATGTCGTATTACTAATAAAGTTATAATACTGCTCAGGTAGATGTCGTATTACTAATAAAGTTATAATACTGCTCAGGTAGATGTCGTATTACTAATAAAGTTATAATACTGCTCAGGTAGATGTCGTATTACTAATAAAGTTATAATACTGCTCAGGTAGATGTCGTATTACTAATAAAGTTATAATACTGCTCAGGTAGATGTTGTATTACTAATAAAGTTATAATACTGCTCAGGTAGATGTCGTATTACTATTAAAGTTATAATACTGCTCAGGTAGATGTCGTATTACTAATAAAGTTATAATACTGCTCAGGTAGATGTCGTATTACTAATAAAGTTATAATACTGCTCAGGTAGATGTCGTATTACTAATAAAGTTATAATACTGCTCAGGTAGATGTCGTATTACTAATAAAGTTATAATACTGCTCAGGTAGATGTCGTATTACTAATAAAGTTATAATACTGCTCAGGTAGATGTCGTATTACTAATAAAGTTATAATACTGCTCAGGTAGATGTCGTATTACTAATAAAGTTATAATACTGCTCAGGTAGATGTCGTATTACTAATAAAGTTATAATACTGCTCAGGTAGATGTCGTATTACTAATAAAGTTATAATACTGCTCAGGTAGATGTCGTATTACTAATAAAGTTATAATACTGCTCAGGTAGATGTCGTATTACTAATAAAGTTATAATACTGCTCAGGTAGATGTCGTATTACTAATAAAGTTATAATACTGCTCAGGTAGATGTCGTATTACTAATAAAGTTATAATACTGCTCAGGTAGATGTCGTATTACTAATAAAGTTATAATACTGCTCAGGTAGATGTCGTATTACTAATAAAGTTATAATACTGCTCAGGTAGATGTCGTATTACTAATAAAGTTATAATACTGCTCAGGTAGATGTCGTATTACTAATAAAGTTATAATACTGCTCAGGTAGATGTTGTATTACTAATAAAGTTATAATACTGCTCAGGTAGATGTCGTATTACTATTAAAGTTATAATACTGCTCAGGTAGATGTCGTATTACTAATAAAGTTATAATACTGCTCAGGTAGATGTCGTATTACTAATAAAGTTATAATACTGCTCAGGTAGATGTCGTATTACTAATAAAGTTATAATACTGCTCAGGTAGATGTCGTATTACTAATAAAGTTATAATACTGCTCAGGTAGATGTCGTATTACTAATAAAGTTATAATACTGCTCAGGTAGATGTCGTATTACTAATAAAGTTATAATACTGCTCAGGTAGATGTCGTATTACTAATAAAGTTATAATACTGCTCAGGTAGATGTCGTATTACTAATAAAGTTATAATACTGCTCAGGTAGATGTCGTATTACTAATAAAGTTATAATACTGCTCAGGTAGATGTCGTATTACTAATAAAGTTATAATACTGCTCAGGTAGATGTCGTATTATTAATAAAGTTATAATACTGCTCAGGTAGATGTCGTATTACTAATAAAGTTATAATACTGCTCAGGTAGATGTCGTATTACTAATAAAGTTATAATACTGCTCAGGTAGATGTCGTATTACTAATAAAGTTATAATACTGCTCAGGTAGATGTCGTATTACTAATAAAGTTATAATACTGCTCAGGTAGATGTCGTATTACTAATAAAGTTATAATACTGCTCAGGTAGATGTCGTATTACTAATAAAGTTATAATACTGCTCAGGTAGATGTCGTATTACTAATAAAGTTATAATACTGCTCCGGTAGATGTCGTATTACTAATAAAGTTATAATACTGCTCAGGTAGATGTCGTATTACTAATAAAGTTATAATACTGCTCAGGTAGATGTCGTATTACTAATAAAGTTATAATACTGCTCAGGTAGATGTCGTATTACTAATAAAGTTATAATACTGCTCAGGTAGATGTCGTATTACTAATAAAGTTATAATACTGCTCAGGTAGATGTCGTATTACTAATAAAGTTATAATACTGCTCAGGTAGATGTCGTATTACTAATAAAGTTATAATACTGCTCAGGTAGATGTCGTATTACTAATAAAGTTATAATACTGCTCAGGTAGATGTCGTATTACTAATAAAGTTATAATACTGCTCAGGTAGATGTCGTATTACTAATAAAGTTATAATACTGCTCAGGTAGATGTCGTATTACTAATAAATGAGGTTAGAAATGTTTTCATAATATAGTATGTATTCTATTCATAGTATATATGTGTATTCATAATTCATTCACAATATATTTATGTACGCATAATTTAATTGTGTATTCATAAATTATGCATAATGTATCATGTGTTCATAATGTATTCATAATTTATTTATATATTTATAATTTGTTCATAATTTACTTATGTATTAATAATATATTTATAATTAATATATGTAATTAAATTGTATTCATAATATGTAATTATAACACATCGTCATTGTGAATAGAGTGAAGGCATGTTTGCCTTAAATATATCGGTGAAATGTGCATGATGCCTTTGTCAGAACATAATTAATTATATTTTGATTGATATGTGTCATGCCACGCTTTTATAATAGCGAGGTAAATACTGGTCGGACTTCCCAAATCTGGGAATTGTGTAATATCTTCAACTAACGATGCTCTCAACTGGGCGAGGACTGACCTTAGCTCTATTTATACCAAACAAATGACAAGCAACAACAAAAACACAATTGTAGATACAATGGAATTTATTCACAACGGCACTTAGGAACATAGACACTCACATTACACGCGGATGATTAGATTAATACCATACAAGAGATAAGATCAGATAAAAACATAGAAGCAATGGGCCCCTCAACAAGTAAATCGTACTGAATTAATAAGGTACAGACGCAAGTCTGAAACACAACACACATTAACGAAGAATAGTCAAGTTAATGAGCAAGTTAGTTAATCACAGAAGGGAGCAATAGCTTCCTAAATTATCACAAGACAGCTCCTAAGTAGGAACTCTAAGATCTGAGGATCAATGATTGAACACTACAAGTCTGCATGAATACGTGAGCAACGTGAATGAGTTTCTGAATAAAAACACTTTACGGTTCTTAAGCCTAAATTATGTATAGTATATAGACTCAGATATGAGGCAAGGATCTCCCGGAATGACGTGTATCACTGGTGTATGTGTAATGGACGATGTTGTATCTATATCACCTATTCAGGGGATCGCGGGAGCCCGGACCTGAGGAAGTATGTATACTTAAAGTCGGTGTGAGATAGGTGGTATGTGTTCCCCAACAACCGGGGTAATGATAATTGATAACAAATAAAAGGGAACTTACAAAGAGTCACTTCGGTAGTTACGGAATTAAACACAGAGTCCTGGCACATCTAAGTCTAAATACACTGGTGTCGAGCCCTAACCACATCACGAGAGTCACTTAATTTGGGGCATGAGGACAGGACACTGGGGCAAGGAACACACTGGTGCTGGCTGGTGTTGAGGAGGTGAAAGCATCGTCTTCTTCGTCGTGGCTCACTAGCACAAGTCCTTCTTGAGACTCGACGTGGGCTAGTCTAACTTCCGAACTGGGTTTCTCCAGTTGCGGCTTCTTCACTAGTTAGAGTCTGGGCCGAAGAGTTCCAAGAGCCGCCAGCTATTGGGGATCCTCTGCACTGATCCAGGGAGCCTTGGGTGTCTGGTATCCTCTCGTGGTCGCTGTCTCGTAACACTCGAGCTGTGGGGGGAATGGGCTGTTGAGCCGACACACTCAAGTCGCTATGGGTAAGGAGAAGCGAGAGGGTGACTGTTCGACGAGCCAGAATTGTTTGCTAACATGGCCTGTTTGTTACCTTGGGACTCTGCGTTTAACCCTTAAAGAGCGGCTCACAACATAAGTCGAGTTGAAAAAACTGGCAAAAAACGGGTGAAAAAAGGGTTGAAATCGAGTGAAAATGGGTGGGATAGTAATGATCCATACGTCCGACATCTGTGGCCTCCCGGCCCACACTAACTCCAGTTCCCCCACCGCGCGTGAGGATGACAGTGTAACCAATAGTTCGCTAAAAGTGAGCAAGGTAGCAAAATCAGCTAAACTTCCATCTTCAAGGTAACACTGTCAGTGCTCCACGAGTGCTACGTAGCTGTATGTGGCGTCATTGTGTAGCGATTTCCACCTAGTTTTCGGTGCAATAGTTCCTTTCATACTGATGGTTGATATAGCAGTCAGAACGGCCCGGAAAGGCCCAAAACGGCCACAGAGCACCCGCTAGAGGAAGGTTAAGAATGTCAGCTGAGTCACCGGGGTAACAACATTAAGTGTGTCTGGCTCGAACGTAGGAGCCTCGCTTTCCGAAGAAAGCACCGAAGTTAAACCAAGATTGCCGGCACTAAGACAAGCGTCACTTGACCCTCGGTTGGTCACTAAGTTCACTTCAAATACTGTGTCCTCTTGTCAAGTACTACAACTTACACAGTCCAGATCTGGGTTATAACGCAAGCCACAATTACTACAACTTGCAGGAACTAGTCTCCAGTTGGTATTACAAATAACCTTCGTCACTTTAGGCTTCTTGTCCTCTCTATCACAAGGATGTCTAGGATCTATCGTGAAGCAACCCAAAAAGGTTTTATTTAAGCCAGCAGGCTGAATGCTTGTCGATGAACTGGCAGGCTGAAGTAGTGTCTCTTTTGGTAGCGTTGTCTTGGTTAGAACATCCCCGGGCAGGAAGGGCATATCGGTGGGCCGGGTTAGACCCTCCGTCGCCTGGGATGTCCTGGTGGATGTGTTTCCGGGCATCAAGGGCATGCCGGGAGTAGTCGATCTTGAGGATGTGTTGTTCGGGTTTGTGGTACCTTTGCCAATGGCGGATTCAGGTAATTGTTGAGGCCCATTGGGTCGTGCATGTTTTGGAACTAGTTCTGGGGGGTTCTGGGACATGGAAGGAATATTTGGAGGGTTTTAACTGGTGCATGTTTACACGTGTTCTGCCTTGGTGGTTTTGGGAAATTGGTTGTGGAGAGACTTGGGAGGATATTCCTCAGGTGCACACCGTGGGTGGTAGTATTCGTGGGCACTTTGGAGGTGATTACAGGTGTGTGTGGCATTTGAGAGCCAAGTTGATGAAGGAAGTTAGACACACATGGACGCTTTCAGGCAGATGAATTTGTCCCCCCTTCGAGTCCGTCTTCTATTTTTCTTTCTTTGTTTCTATGTAAGTGAGGGAGACAAAAGGCAGAACTGCCTGTAGCGAGAACCTCCCCCATAGTTGTAAGAGTGACAGGGCCAAAATCAAGGGATGTTCGAGCCAAAATGCCTAGACACACTGAGTTTGAAGCAATTTAAGTCATAGGAGGAGGGAAAGACTGATTCTGGGAGAGAGTTCCAGACCTCAGCTGTTGAATAGAAGAAAGACTGAGAGTAACGTTTCACTCTGGGGTTGGGAGAGTTGCACAGAGTAGGGGTGGGATTGTGTTGCAAGACGGGTACTACGTACCCTACGCTGAGGAGGTGGTATACACTGGGAAGGCTCTGAGGAACACTAATTATTGTAGTAGCGATAGAATAGCGAGAGAGATGCAACATTGCGGCGAAGAGAGAGAGCTGGTGAGTGGGCGGGAATTAATGATACGAAAGGCCTTCCTTTCTACTTTGTCTAGGAGTGCGGTGTGAGAGGATCCTCCCCACACATGTGAAAAATACTCAATACAAGGATGCACCGTGCCCCTGTACAGAGCAAGAAGCTGTGCAGGGGTAACGATAAAGAACCCCTTGAGGCGATTGAGTACACCGAGCTTCTGGGAGGCTGCCTTAGCAAGGCTGGTAATATGGTCCTTCCAAGTAAGAGCAGAAGAAAAAGATGGAGAAATTGGGTTTTGGGAGCATTAACCTTTAAATGGCGAACCTATGGTATTTGAAAGTGCCCGCCAGGCTAAGATAGTTTGATACATTCCCAACTAAAATCGTCATCATCCAATAAATATTGTTACTACTTATTCATATGTGCCTATTTTACGTTTACTATCAAGATATTAACATGTAACAGCAATAAAACAAGTGGGAATAGTATTTGGTGGGTGAAAAAGATGATTGCCCACCGGTTCATTCAAAGAGATGAGAACCTTCGCGGCACAAACCCTCCCCCTCTTATCGATCGATACTGATGTCTTGGTAGTGAAGTCTCTCTCTTGCCACGATCTCTATATGCCTCCTCAACCTTGAAACCGGGTGTGGGATATTGGTGCGAAAAATAAACCGATAAACAAGGGAATAAGAGAAAAAATAGGTGATAATTGAAGAGGTTGGGGGGGGGAGGGAACATGTGGAGGAGTGATAGAAGGTATGGAGGGGGCCACTGGGATTTTTTAAACTAAATGTTTAAAAAAAAAAAAATTTAGGCCTTGGATCTTAACCTCTTAGCTGCGCAGCCCCTGTAGTATATGCCATACCCCTGTGCGTAGGTATTTAGACTCATTCCTCACTAAAATCGTTTATTTACCATAAATATAATTATACTTATCCATATGCGCCTATTTTACATTTAATATGAAGATAGTAACATGTTACAACAATAAAACAAGTGGGAATAGTGTTTGGGGGTGAGAAACATGAAATATTGCAGAGCGGTTCATTCATGAAGTTAACACGGAGCAGCGAGAGTACACCCTCCCTCCCTGAGCTCTGGTGAGAGACTGGATGTAGTCTGGGCTACTACTCTCTCTCTCTCCTCTTCCCACACCCTCCCTTTCCACCTAGGAACCGGGTGGGGATTTTTGGCACCATAAATAAACCGATAATTAAAGGAATAAAAGAAAAATTGGTGATAATTGAAGGGGATGGGGGGGGGGGGGAAGGGGGGAAGGAGGGGACTTTGACAGATGTGGAGAAGCGATATGAGGTATGGGGAAAACAAAAATCAAGTGCTACTGGTGCCTTTTAAAAGTTTTTTTTTTAGGCCTAGGATCTTAACCCTCTCACGTCCTGACGCAATTTTTGACCCTATTAGGGATACTTTAAAGCCTTTGTTACCGTTTGGGGTATTTATAAACCTTTAGTTTATTTACTTCAACCTCTGCAGTTGTCTTTGAGTTAGCTGTGGGCAGAAAACTAATTTTGGAGAGGAAATTATAAGAGTGAGAGTAATATATTTCTTATTGCTAATCTGGCAACCTCTGCGTCATAAGGATGTGAGAGTGTTAAGAGTCTCCCCGCAGTTGCCCAGTAAAACCTCTTAAGAGTCTCCCTGCAGCTGCCGGGTTAACAGTCCCATTTCCTTCGCCCAGTAAAACCTCTTTAAGAGTCTCGGTGCCATTCCCGGGTTAAAGGCAACAAGGTTTTCTCTGCCCCAACTGGAAATAGCAGTTAGATCAGAAGATAAGTGTTATATGGCTTCATTACCTTTGTCTTTGAGCGATTGCTGGCTGGGGCGTTTTGGAAAACTAATTGAGAAGTGTAAGATAGAGTCGTCTGAGTATGAATGGATGGGACTGGAGGTACAGTTGCAAAGATCATTTATGAAAATTAGAAAGAGAATAGGAGATAGAACAGAGCCCTGAGGAACACCGGAGTTGATAGGATGAGGACCTAAGCAATGGCCGTCCACAACCGTAGTTATGGAACAGCCGGAAAGGAAATTAGAGACAAAGGCACAGGTGAAGGGATAGAAACCGAAGAAGGATAGTTTAGAAATGAGAGATTTGTGCCAGACTCTATCGAAGGCCTTCGATATGTCTAGTGCAATAGAAAAGGTCTCACCGAAGTCCCAAAAGGAGGATGACCAAGAGTTATTAAGATATGAAAGAAGATCACCAGTAGAGTGACCCTTAACCCCTTCAGTACCAGCAACGGCTCCCTGCAGTCAGTAGATAAATCACTCCCCAGTCCCAGCAAAGGCAGGGAGCTGTCAGTAATATACTTTCCTTGTAACTGCCAGTATCAGGCAGGGCCTGGTACCACAACCATTTGAGCACTGCTCTAGAGTTGGCAACACTTCTCAGCTTATATTCAAGCCTCTGCATGCTGGGAGAGCCAGTATCTCTCCATCTTTTGAGGTGGGAGGTTATTCTATTTTGCCATTTTGGCCACATTGCTTGGGGCTGGGGGGGACTTTTATTACTGTACCCTATGGTACAGTAGAGATTAAGGAAGCCATACTGGCGATCTGAGAGTAGATTATGAGAAGATAAATGCTTAAGAAATTTGGAAGCAAGAATAGTTTAAAAAACTTTAGAGATACAAGAGATGAGAGCAATTGGACGATAGTTGGAGGGCTGAGAGCGGTCACAGGTTTAATGAGAGCAAACTTCCAGCATGAAGGGAAGACGTTGGAGGAGAGACAGAGACAAAAGAGTTTGCCTAGTCAGGGCGTCAGCACGGAAGCACTGTGTTTGAGTACAACAGGAGAAACACCGTCCGGACCGTACACCTTCTTAGTATTAAGCCCAGAGAGGGTAGAAAGTACATCTTTAGAAGAGATTAGAATATTAGGCATAAGTAGGAGAGAGGGGTGGAGAGGGAGGAATAGCACTGGAATCATCCAAGGTGGAGTTTCTAGCAAAATTTTGAGCGAAGAGTTCAGCTTTGTCAGAGGAAGAAGTGATGCTTGTGCCATCAGGGTGGAAAAGGGGAGGGGAAGACGAGGAAGAAAATTGTTGGAGAGATTTTTGGCTAGATGCCAGAAAGCTTGGAAAGAGCTAGAGTTGGATAGTTCAGTGCATTTATTATTGATGAAAGAGTGCTTAGCAAGTCGAAGAACAGATTTGGCTTGATTCCAGGCAGAAACATAGGAAGAATGAGATTCTTGAGTTTTAAGGCGTCAGTACCGTTTGAATGCTTCCTCCTTGTTGCGGACAGCTTTAGAACAAGCGTGAGTAAACCAAGATTTGCTTACATTAGACTGAGAGAAAGAAAATTGAATGTACACTTCCATGCCCGAGAGGATTACCTCGGTAATGCGTTCAGCACACTCCAAGGGTCCTCAGCCATGGAAGCAGAAGTCATTCCATGGGAAATCAAAGAAGTACTGCTGAAGATCCTCCCAGTCGGCAGCACCAAAGTGCCACAAGCACCGCCAGCTGGGAGGATCAGGTGGTCGTACTAGAGAGATAGGACAGGTAATGGAGATAAGTTTATGGTCGGAGGACCCCAAAGGAGAGATTGACAGTATAAGAAGAAGGGTTAGAAGTCAGAAATAAGTCAAGCATGTTGGGCCGATCTCCGAAGCGATCTGGGATACGGATGGGTTGCTGGACCAGCTGCTCTAGGTCATTTAGGATAGAAAAGATGAAGGCTTGTTCACTAGGTTGGTCAGTAGTAAGAGAGGAGAGCCATTGGTGGTGGTGAACTTTGAAATCTCCTAAGATGGAGATTTCCAAGAAGGGCGAGATGGAGAGAATGTGTTCCATTTTAGAGTTTAGAAAGTCAAAGAATTTGGAAAAGACGGTAGAGTTAGGGGAAAGATAGACAGTACAGAAATATTTAGTATGAGAATGACAGGATAGTTTGAGCCATAAAGTTGAGAATTCAGAGGAGTCAAAATCAGGAACATTAGAGCAAGTGAGTTTGTTGTGCACGTATGCACAACATCCGCCATTGGCTTTGAAACTAGGATAGAGAAAGTAGGAGGAAACAGAGAAGGGGCTGCTGGCAGTTGCGTCAGACACCTGGGTTTCAGTGAGGAAAAGAAGATCAGGTTTGGAGGAGGAGTGCTGGTGTTCAACTGAGTGAAAATTAGAAGAAAGGCTGCAAATATTGCAAAAGTTGATAGTAACAGTGACAGGCCGTAGTCCAGAGCGTTAAGAGTTGTCGTCAGGGGAAGGTCGGGCGGGTGTGGGGGCATTTATGGTTCCCCCCCCCCCGCTGGGGGACTCCGAGGCTTGGTGAGTGTTCATCATCATATATATATTTTTGTTTTTGCTTTTTTGTGGAAGGAGGAAGTGGGGTGTGCATGTTAAGTTTAGTGAAGTATATAGGAGGATGAGATGTTTGTGAGAGCTGGCTGGACTACTCTCAGTGTAAGTGATTCACAAAGGGAATCAGTAAGAAAGGCTAAGCAAATGAAACAGGAGTTCCAACAACTCTTTATCAAATGCCTACAGCCTCTCTTGGGTATGGCCCTGTTCGATTGATGCCTACAATCTACCCCCATTCCCCCTATTAGTCGCCTTGTACGACACACAGTAGGATGCGTGGAGTATATTATTTTTTCCTCAACCGTAAGATGAATTAAGGCTCCCTTACTCCCTGGGGGCGGCGGGTGGCTTCTCGGAAAACGACTCTGGGTATGGGAGACTCTGTTATTTTATGGTGGCGATGTGGTCCTGGTTCGTGGTGTCAACATGGTTATGCAACTGTGGAGCTGGTACTGGTTTCTGAGGCAGCATATCAATATGAAAGTACATAATTATGCAGAGAGCGATATGATCTAGAATATATTTGAGACACCATTCAAGATCCTAATAGGTTGTGTGTTAGTGTGTGCGTTGCCGCTTAAACTACCGTGACTTGGCGATCAGAAAGACCTCTAATATCTGCAGCCCTAACCAAAAGCTCGATTCTGGGGTACAAGGTTTAATTGATTGTGAGTGTACATACGGGAAAAATAGTAATCGCAACCTTTGATCTGCAACTGTATTCTGGCAACATTGTGAGACTTTAGTCCACTTTTATCGGCAACTAGACGTAAAGGAGGATGGGCGTATTTATTTCCTTATTTATTTATTATTTTTAATATTATTTTAGTTTTGTTATGCTACGTTATAATAATATGTGAGATAATCTTATTGCGATTTCCACCTTAAGAATCAGCGCTAATCAACAACTTGGGTTCCTCTCCGCTGGGAAACAACTAGCCTTAGCTCTATAACTTAACTCAAGTAATTATCAATGGACACAAAATACACAGTAATGGTTCACAAGTTTATTCCTTTATAGCTAGGGTACATTCTCAATATATTGTTGGAAAATAATATATAGATAACATTCATATCAATAACAATAATGTTACAGATAGAACATAAGAATAATAATACACAGAGAGGTTAAGTCTCAATCACAATAAGTAGTGTCCTGAAGAAAAAATGTAAAGCTCTAAATATGGCTTCACTCAAAGTAATATTAGTTACTGCGATAGCATACACGCGGTACTGAAGGTATGTAAATTAAGACACTACTTGAGATCAAACCGAATAAAAAGTTATGGTAACTTAATCTAGAGATAAAACTCTAATAACTCAAAGAGTAATAATTATGAAGATAAATTCATGAATATATATATAAGATTTAGATATTAGTCATGCATGCGTGACTGAATTTCGAAGTGAACAATAATTTAAAGCAAATTGAATAAATCATAGAGCTAGAATATCTCAAAAGGTACGCGTATGAATGGTACTTCATAAAGTGTAATTATAATAATAGTCATAAATATGTGACTGAGGAGAAATACTCTGTGAACAAACTATCTATGATAGTGATGTACCCAGATGATAAAAATAGCATAGAAACTAGGTCTGAATAAGCGTTCAGTGTTTTTTACGTGTGAGTGCATGTATTTATTCCCGGACAAATATATATATATATTTCCACATAAAGAATACAGAAGACTGTATTCGAGGAAGTATATAAATATTTACCCCACGATAGCTGTGTAACTGTTCTCCCTTAACAGAGCAACG
Organism: Paralithodes platypus; assembly: GCA_032716605.1. NCBI lineage: Eukaryota > Metazoa > Arthropoda > Malacostraca > Decapoda > Lithodidae > Paralithodes > Paralithodes platypus. Next base: position 31,880,335 of record CM064564.1, on the reverse strand, counting down.
GATAACAAGTAAATAGGGAAGATTGGACAATCTTCGAACCTCAATATACCTAAGTTAAACCCTAATTGCAATCATCGTTACCATTACAAAACAAAAGAACACTTGAAGGTTTAGGTAGAGGAAAGGCACTAGTAGAGCATTTGGTGAGCAATTTTCAATGGTCCAAGTTGTCCAATGGTTGATCACAGGGACCCGGAGGTTTCACACACACTCACTAGGTTCGGGCCCAAACAACTTTATGCGCCTGGCTTTATCTTGGTCCTTCTTTCTCTCCACATGACACCTTCGAATACTGTCTGCACTGAAGTGTGGTAATGATTAAACTCAAATTTTATTACGAGTATTGGTTTGGCACAGGGATACTAATCTAGCATCTAGATCAGCATCCAAGCTACTAGATCCACCTGAGGTATTGGAACTTCCTTCATGTGTACTTTTAAGTCCCCGTTTGCCGTATTACCGGATGTTGACAACTTGTTAGTAGTACAGGAAGTTCTTCACTAGAGGCTTTACCTGACTGATCCCTTTCTATCGTAGGGATCCCGATCTCGTAATCCAAAATTGGATATAAGCCAGTACGCTGATTGCTTGATTTAACCTTGTTCAGTGCAGGTAGTAACTCCTTTTTGGTCGGCACAAGTGGGCTTTGATCTCGGGGTAATAGGGGCGTGTGTGATACCCTGATTTTGAGTTTAGGGATGGAACGAGTTGCACTAATATTTGTTTGTCTGTGTAACTTGTTCGAGGATAATGCTTGGGGAGTGTTGGTCTTTTTATTTAACCTGATGGTTATTTGGGAGCGAGATGTTAAATTGGGGGGTTTTGTTAGAGTTGGGGGTTTCTTTATATTTATTATTGAAGGGATAAGTTAAAGCAAAAAGGGCTTGTTTACTTGCGATGTTGTGACTCTCTTCATAATTAGTTTGGTATTCTACTGGGGGAACTGGGGATTTTGGTAGTTAATTTGCATACACTCGGGTGTATCACTAATGGTCACTGGTTGGTTTTGGTGGTTGTTAGTAGCTCTCCCTGGAATTCCCGGAATTCCCACGCCCTTCGTTTTCTATGAGAGCTGTTCCTGGGTGTGAGTTTTCTGGGGTGGTTGAGTCCTGTTTTCTGATTTGATATTGATGGTGGTCCTGGATCCTGGAGGACCCGGGTTGTGGTTCCTGACTTCTAATGGAAGAAATGCAGCAGATTTGGTCTGAGGTGTTATGTGTAGACGGGAGCAGGTGGTTGGATATATTTGGCATATCTTGTCCAGACCCCGTCATCTCAAGTTTCCTCCTTAGACCTTCATCAAATGTTTAAAAATCAGCCCCTAGACCCACCTTCGAGATAAATTTGAAATATTTTCGGTAGAAAAATTTCCTGGCCGGTTTCTCCTAAAATTACAGGCTCGCTATCGCTCGCCAAACAAAATTGACACCTACATGACATGAAAGGTCCTATTAACCTATCCGAGGCGAGACTTTGATTCGTTAAACGTCGTGAGGGGCGAAGCTATTGCATCAAGATTAATATCTCTAGATTTTACTTCCGATTTTGATCTAGCTAATCATAAGGCTCTATTATTCAAATTCAGTTCCATAGGGATTGGTGGTTCAGTTTTAAATATAATTTCTACGTTTTTAACTAACAGACAACAACGTGTGGTAGTTGATGGCAATTTTAGTTCTTTTAACATTGTTAAATCTGGTGTACTCCAGGGTAGTGTACTGGGTCCTCTGTTTTTTTTTTCCTTTTTACTAGTGATATGTGGTGTGGAGTTTCCTCTAAAATGATTGTTTATGCAGATGATGCCTCATTATATGCCCCCATTACTTCTCCAGCTGAGAGAGATTTGATCGCCAATACTCTGAAAGATGATATACTAAAAATTATTAGTTGGTGTGATCGTTGGGGTATGAAGCTGAACTCTGCAAAAACACATAGCCTTTTAATTAGTAGATCTAGGACACCTTTTCCTTTGCATCCTGACATTATAATACATGATTCTGTAATCAATCAATGTACCAAACTTAGGTTACTGGGTGTGACTCTTGATTCAAAACTTACTTTTGAGGCACACTTACACTCATCTATATCTCAGAAAGTTGGTCTACTACGTAAATGCAAACAGATTTATTCAAGTGATGCTATTGTTCGGAACTGTTTTTACTCTTTTATTTTACCCTTCTTTGAGTACTGCTCTCCTGTGTGGCTCTCTGCCTCAGATTCCAATCTGAGGCTTCTGGATCGTGCTTTTAATCAGATAAAGTTTCTGTTGCCTGACTTGGATGTTAACCTTGAACATTGTCGCCTTGTTGGGTCTTTGACTCTATTTCATAAGATATTTCTTAATGCTGATCATCCATTACATTCTAAAATTCCACCACCTTTTTGGCCTGTTCGTGTGACTAGATATTCCTTGGAGTTAAATAATCAGGCCTTTGCTCATGTTCATTGTAACACGTCACAATATTCAAGATGTTTTATCCCATCAATCACAAAATTCTGGAATACTCTCCCAAATGAAGTAGTGAATGAGGAGAGCTCTCTGGTTTTCAAGACGAGGGTTAACACTTTTTTAGTTAGCTAGTTATATCTTCCTGGCTATTGTGCCCCCCACTGAGATCCTTCGGGGTATATAGTCTTCCCATGGCTCTTCGGTGAGGCTCACATGTAGTATCTGATAAAAATAATAATAATAATTAATTTCTGACGAAAATCGTCATTTTCCGATAAATATCGTTATTACTTATTCATATGCGACTATTTTATGTTTGATATGAAGATAGTTACATGTTACAACAATAGTAGTAGTGGGAATAGTATTTGGGGGGTGACAAACACGAAATATTGCCGAGTGGTTCATTCATGGAGTTGACAGAGAGCGAGACTGCACCCTTCCTTCACGAGCTCTCGAGCGAGACTGGAGGTAGTGCGGGCTAGTCTCTCTCTCTCTCCTCCCTCCACACCCCTCCCTTTCGGCCTTGAAACCGGGTAGGGAGCTTTGGCGCCATAAATAAGCCAATAATCACAGGAAGAAGAGAAAAATAGGTTATAATTGAGGGGGGGGGGGGAAGGAGGGAATTTGGGAATTTGGACACATGTGGAGTAGTGATAGGATGCATGGAGAGGAATTATCTAACATATTTACACATTCCTTTGTTTTGAGTGACAGTGAGATGTTTGGAAAGGCTTTTTTTAGGCCATGGCTCATATGAGGACGCTCGCCCTCCTAGGGTTCAGACTCAAATGAGGACGATCACCGTTTATTGGTTAATGACAAAGGAATGGGATGAAAGGTCTTAAAATCGCTAAACTAATGAAGCAAACTAATGGGACCTAACATGAGGGAGAAGGGGGTCCAGAAAAAGCAATATTTCCCCCCTAAGGTCAATTATTACAGGTAATAACAGTATACTTCAGAAACTGTTAGGTCAAAGTTGTGGTAAGAGTTTTGGGTAGATGATCAAGTGTATATTGACCTTTACCGCGGCTCGATCAGGTTTGGTCTTGGTTATCTCTATATTCCTTAAGATGTTCATATTCTTGCATATAAATCTACATATATCCCTAAGAAGGAAGCACAGTCAGAGCCAATAGTACACTACTTTCAACGGCAAGCTAGTTCCTATTTTCTGATCCACCAAAGTGTAATGTTATCAGCTGGGCTTACTGTGTACCACATATTTAGTGTGGTGATATATTGCAGCTCATTGTATTTTCTCACTACCTGAGAGCAATGTTAGAAGCTGTTTTTATTGAATATTGTATTAGAGTGATGATTGAATTTATCGATTTTGAAAAACATATTTATTTCTTTATGTGACAACCATGTTTGTTGTAGTTTTACACATGTAATTGTGTTATTGATATTATGTGTTATCAACATTCCCTGAATTTGACCCTGTCACTCTTTCAACTCTGGGGGAGGCACATGCCACAGGCAGCTCTGCATTTTGTCTCCCCCACCCACATAAAAAACAAATTTATGAAGTATAATCATTATATATCTATTTCTGAACCTATTCAATTTATTATGTATCGATAATAATTGTCCAGCATATACTGTATATATATATATATATATAAATATATATATATATATATATTATATATATATATATATATATATATATACAGTATATATATATATACGGGTATATATATATATATATATATATATATATATATATTAGGGTGGCCCAAAAACAAAGGGCAATATTTTTGTTCTAACAATATGCTGCTCCACAAGGCTGGTTTGGTTACATATGACTACAAGACCCTACATGCAAAAATTAGAGAGGTAGGAGCATGTTTAGAGGTCCCAACAACTTACGCATTACAATTCAAAGATTTGTTTCTGCCTTATTATGTTATATTTATTACAATTAACACAATTATTAATCGTTTACAGTTATTGGTATATATAATGGCAACAACCAAGAATAAGTAAAAAATATTTAGATTTTATTTCAAAATCGAAAAATGTACATATTGTTGGTACCGCTAAATACAGTTAAATAGTTATGATTATCTGCATGCAAACTCCCGTTGTGATATGGAACAGGATCAGCCTTGTGGAGAATGACAATTTAAACTTTTTGTTTTTGGGCCACCCTAATCTATATATTCTGACATACGGAGCCCTGTATGTTAATTTAAGAGTTAGACTTCGAGTTGAAGGAGTGTCAAACTACCCAAGCGGCGAAGCAGACTACCGAGCGAACTAGCGAGTGGGAAACCAGCTCGCCCGCATACCAGCAAACAAGCCTTCACACCTGCGTGCGTCATAGGGGACCCTGCAAACTACTTCGATGACCCGATGCTATGACGTATGATCGACGCCAGGAGCCCTGATTGGACCAGGCACCTGCTATGCAACTCGAGGAGCTATGATAGGGGCACGCACCATCACTCGCCTCCTGATTCGTTCCTACACCATCATTGTTTAGTATATAAGACCCGAGTTGTGGGCATTCAAATCAGTCTCATTTGGAGTTGGGGAAGGTGAACTTGCAGCTGGAGGAAGACGGGGTGAAGTATTATAATGGGATTGTGACTGTCAGTCAGATTATATATGTGTGTGTTAAGTGTGTTCCGTGTAAACACTTACGTTATGTTGGTTAGTGAGATATGTGATTGGGACGTTAACACTATTATTGTGTACTTAACTATTTGATTGGGATTTAACGTTAATGCTACTATTTATGTACTTAACTATTTGATTGGGAATTAATGTTAACGCTACTATTTATGTACTTAACTATTTGATTGGGAATTAACGTTAATGCTACTATTTATGTACTTAACTATTTTAGTTGACTAACTTGTGGACTAAAGCAACTCTTTAAGTAATTGGGTTATGATGAAAGTAATACTATTGTTTTATATTAATACTTACGAGTTCTTTCATTTTCTTTTAATTAAGCTTACATTGCTTAACCCGTACAGCCCCAGCGACGCGTCTGACGCGTCGGCGATGTATGTAACGCACAGCCCCAGAGACGCGCCTGGCGCGTCACCCTAATTGCGCCGACCGGAACCTCAGGTGTAGCCACTCAAGAGGGCTCAGATTTGTATGGGAACTGTGTACGTATCCCACGCAACCGTGCCGATGGTTGAAAAGTCCACGTGCGTGCGCGTGAGCGTGCAATAACCTGTTTTTTTGGGGTAATTGCCTTCAATTTTTTACTCTTGTAAAATACGTTTTCGGGGGCTCTGTAGGACCATTTACTTTGAGCGTTTTTTAGTTTTCCTCATTCCTAACCCATTCGCTATTGTTTCTGGAATAAAAAAAAAAATTGAAAACCGGCCGGGTTCTGGTGAACAAACATTACAAAACTAGCCGGGGCTGGACGGGTTAACGGTGCTTAGTACGGTGATGCTATTGTCTCATATTAGTAATATCGCCTTAGACTAACATGGCTGTGTTAATATTACTTCTAGTGATTTCCTAAGCTGAAGAAAATTCGTTTAGCTTCAAAATATTATTTTTGCTTTTCATATTATTTGAGTGAGACCTGAATCGAATCTATGAAGCGATCCTGTAACTTAATTTACTCATAATCAAACCTCAATGTTACGTGGTTAAGAAATACATTTAACTAATTATTATATATATATCTAACTTTTTATGTGACTTTGATATAAATCCTGATGATAATAATATAATACTGTTAACGTAAGACAAGAACCAAGAATAATTACATTAAATAAATAAAAGGACATATAAGAAAACTATCTATTCATTTCAAAAAGGGTAAGAGACAGAAATATTCTTACTTTAATATTAATCTTTCAAGACTTTTATAGAATTAATAGTCCTTCTTTAGATATAACTTCTTCGGTTCATAACCATAGCCTACTAAGCTTCGGTTAAATAATAATTTTTTATAAATACTACATGACTTTAATTAGTTTCAGTATTTTTCATAATTAAAAGAGTATCAGTCCATAAAGGATACCAAGTCCTAAGATCCAAAAGGAAAGGAAGCAACAACAGGAAATAATTTTAGATTTTACTTTTGTTTTGCCTTCAGCTGACTGATACCTTAACCCCTTCAGACTCATATGACGCAGAGGTTGCCAGATTAGCAATAAGAAATAGAGTTCTCTCACTCTTATAATTACCTCTCCAAAATTAGTTTTCTGTCCACAGCTAACTCAAAGACAGCTGCAGAGGTTGAAGTAACTAAACTAAAGGTTTGTAAATACCCTTGATGGTAATAAAGGCTTTAAAGTATCCCTAATAGGCTCAAAATTGCGTCATATGTCGGAGAGGGTTAATATATATCTCTGTGCTATCTAGATTCATCAAGTTAACCACTTGAGGATCAAGATACGTAACAGGAGAGTGGCGACCTCGCCAGGATTAGTTTCATACAGTTTCACTCAGTTTCATTAACGTTTCACTACTTAAAAATCAAATATTAATCATGCCTCATCTAATTAATGACGAAGATGCTCGAGTTTTCATAGAATCAGAACCCACAGCCCCTGATATTGACCGTCTGTCAAAATCTGAACTGAAAGTGCTTGCCTCACATCTCCAGTTAACTGTCTCAAACATGTCCAAAGTAGAGGTGGCTCAGACCATAAAAACCCACCTGTTCACTGTAGAAGGCGGGGAGGGTGACGGAGCAGTTGGTGGGATCCCGAGTAAACCTAGCCAACTTGATGAACAAGTGCCACCTGGTTTGACCGGTGATAAATAGCACGAAGCAAATGCCGAACAAGCCAGACTAAATGTCGAACTAGAACTAGCCAGAATAAAAGCAACTACCGAACAAACCGGACTAAATATAGAACTAGCCAGAATAAATGCCGAACAAGCCAGAGCAAATACCGAAGAAGCCAGCATAAAAGCCAGAGCAACGACGGAACAATGTGAATATCAATATCGTAAGGCTCAACTAAATGTCAATACAAATGCTCCCTTAATTGCTCCCCCTCTGGGATTGACTATGACTAGTGTCATTCCACCTTTTACTGAGGATAATGTGCAGGATTTCTTTGTTTTGTTTGAGAAAGTTGCTGGAGGTATGAAGTGGACAAGAGATCAATGGCCTTTTATGTTACAAACCGTTTTGACAGGGCAGGCTCGAGCCACGTATTTGTCAGAAGTAGCAGAAGTTAGGCAGGATTATGACAATCTCAAAGAAGCTATCCTAAAAACCTATCAATTGCAACCTGAGGCTTACAGGCAATCTTTCCATAAAAACCAGAAGAAAGTAGAAGAAACCCATAAGGTATTTGCCAGGACCATGACTAAAACTTTCAATCATTGGGTCAAGAGTAAGAAAGTCACAAGCTACAACGATCTGAAGGAGTTGGTCCTGTTAGAAAATTTTCTATGGAAAATTGATTCTTCTGTATCCTATCATTTAAGGGGGAAAAAGGTAGATTGTCTTGCCGACGCCGCTGACATGGCTGACACATACGTGCTCAACAACAAATTTCGTGGAAAGAAGCCCTACGATAATTCTAGTTCTAATTTTAAGTATCCCAATCACAAATCTGACAGACCCAGTCACAAGCCTATAACGTCTTCCCCAGCTAGCCAAAATAGAATTGTTCCCCCAACTAAAAATACGACTCAGGGCAATGGTAACAGAGGTGGGCCCCAAACTAATAGTAATGCTCAAAGAGGGACCATTCCCGTATCCCCTAAAGCATGTACTTTTTGTGGCAAGAGAGGCCACCTAGCTTATCAGTGCTGGGCCAAGGAGAGAACCGAGAGATCGGGGCAGACAGTTGCCGCCGTATCTCAAACTCCATATGTGCCTGTAATGCAGGACTCCCGACAGAAGGAGTACCTAGCACCAAAAGTTCCTTTAATGCAGGACTCCCGACAGAAGGAGTACCTAGCAGCTAACGTAAACCATCTAGACAGGGGTGTAGTAGCATGTGTAGTGCAACCCACTAGGGTTAAGCCAATAATAATTTCACCATCAGTGTAGGACAGTTACCGTCCCTTTATTTCATCTGGCAACGTGAGATTAAATGGTTGTATGCATGAGGTAAAAATTCTGAGAGACACAGGTTCTACTAGCACCCTCATGGTGAATCCTTACACTGAGTGCCCACCTGGCGAACCAGTTGTAATGAGAGGTGCTGGAGGCCAATTTTATGCACACTTGGTAAAAGGTGAAATTGAATGTGAGTTACTACAGGGTGAGGCCACCATAGCTTTGTGTAGGTCCCAAGATATCCCTGTGCCTGGGGTAACACTCCTTTTGGGGAATGATGTAGCAGGTGAGAAGGTCCGACCAGACCCCATTTTGTCACTTTCCCCTGTTAACGAGCCACTAACCGGTGAGCTCGAAAAGGAGATGCCAACTGTTTTCCCTGTGTGTGCTGCCACACGTTCAATGTCTCAAGTAGCAGTTCCCTCAGACAGAAATGTACCGAATGTAAGAGTTGATGAAAGGGATGATGAGAGTGTGAATGCCGCTCCAACTGTGCCTGATGATGTGACTGAGGTGGATTTATCTGACACCTTTATGGCTCATCTTGACCCTAACGATGACCATGAAACCCCTCCAAATTGTCCTAGTGGCCTGGTAGAGCTACATAGAGATGATAGTGAATGCAAGGAGTTAGCTGCCAGGTCCGTGAGTGAAGAGGAATGTGAGAAGGAGGGTGGTGAATGTTTCTACCTCAAAGGAGGAGTATTGTGGCGTAGATGGAGACCGCCACACAGACCAATCGATGACGGGGCCTGGGACGTCCATCAAGTAGTAGTCCCCAAACCTTGTCGTAGAGATATCATGGAAATGGCACATTGTATACCATTGGCAGGACACCTAGGTGTGAGAAAATCTCTAGACAGAATCAGAGCCCACTTTTACTGGCCCGGAATGCGTGCAGATGTAGTGGAGTTTTGTAGAGTGTGTCACACTTGCCAGATGACAGGAAAACCCAATCAGAAGGTGCCTGTACATCCTCTGGTGCCCTTGCCCGTTTTCGAGAATCCTTTTACTCGGGTGGTAATGGGCATTGTAGGCCCATTGCCTAAGACTTCCCAAGGTAACATTTATTTATTAACTATTATGGACATGGCAACTCGCTACCCAGAGGCTATACCCTTAAGGACTACCTCTGCTCCAACTGTCATCAAGGAACTGCTCAAATTCTTCACCAGAATGGGTTTCCCCCATGAGGTGCAAAGTGATCAAGGAACTAATTTTACCTCTAACATTTTTCAGCAGTCCCTGAAGGAGTTGGGTATCGAGCATGTTAAGTCTAGCACCTACCACCCAGAGAGTCAAGGGGTTCTCGAACGATATCATCAGACATTAAAGGGAATGTTACGTAAATATTGTACAGAGACCGGAGTTGAGTGGGATAAGGGGGTACCTTTTCTTTTATTTGCTACTCGTGAGGTTCCAACTGAATCCCTGGGTTTTTCCCCTAATGAGCTAGTTTTCGGTCACCAGGTAAGAGGTCCTTTGCAACTATTGCAGAATAGCCTAGTTGGCCAGGAGGGGAACCAAAACCTCTTCAAGTATTTTTCAGATTTCAAAACCCGGCTGAGATCCTCATGTGAGTTTGCCGCTCAAAACTTGACAGTGGCTAAAAGCTCCATGAAGAAATGGTATGACAGAAAAGCCCGTGAGAGGGAGTTTCAGCCCGGTGATGAGGTTTTGGTCCTGCTCCCCCTTTTTGGCCAACCTTTATCTGCCAAGTTCAGGGGCCCATATAAGATCATTCGGAGGGTGAGCATTACCGATTATCTAGTAACTACCCCAGACAGGAGAAAGCCCATGCAAGTATTCCATATAAATATGTTGAAACCCTACCATAGGTCCCCGGATTCCTCTCCTCCAGATTCTCCCACTGTGGCAGTGAATGTCAGGACCTGTGGACAGCCTGGTGCGGACGAAGTCTTCAGTTCTCTTACTGACCCGCAACAGACTGTTCCAGAGCCTGAAGGTATCCATGCAGACTTTGACTTGTCATGAGCCTATCCAACTTTCAGTATATTTCAGTAGCGTGGGGGGAATTACCATCTAAACTATGTCATCTTCCCTCTGAGCAAGCGAACCATCTAATCTCTGTTTTATCTCAGTCTCCCAGTGTGTTCCGTGATACTCCAGGGCTCACTTCTCTGGCCGTGCACGACATCGACGTAGGGGATGCAACTCCCATTAAACTATCCCCCTATCGTGTCTCGCCACAACGCAGGAGTATACTAGCTGCAGGTCGAGCTTGACTTCATTTTTTCAAACCAGCTGATCACAAGGGCCTTAAGCCAGTGGAGTAGTCCAGTCATACTTGTGCCAAAGCCAGACGGGAGCCATAGGTTATGTATGGACTATAGGCAAGTTAATGCTGTCACAAAGAACGATACCTACCCACTGCCACGGATCAAAGATTACATTTACCAGGTTGGCCTCATACAGCAGTAAGTTTAACTTAATGAGAGGATTTTGGCAATTAGCTCTCCCTTGTAGCGAGGTAAATATCATGCTTTAGTAGTGCGCTGTCAAGCCTTCAGCTGTGAGTTAATGCCTTGCAGTTCGAATAACGCTCCAGCTACGTTCTGGCTATGTTCTGATGTGGTACCTGGAGACGTTGCCTACTTTGGGTGATATCCTTATTATATCCTCATTATAATCTTGCTGTTTCCAATCTGGTGGTGAATCTATTTATATATTATGTTTAATATTATATACTATACTCCTTAAACTCTTTTCTAGAGGGGAGGTCTGACATACGGAGCCCTGTATGTTAATTTAAGAGTTAGACTTCGAGTTGAAGGAGTGTCAAACTACCCAAGCGGCGAAGCAGACTAGCGAGCGAACTAGCGAGTGGGAAACCAGCTCGCCCGCACACCAGCAAACAAGCCTTCACACCTGCGTGCGTCATAGGGGACTCTGCAAACTACTTCGATGACCCGACGCTATGACGTATGATCGACGCCAGGAGCCGATTGGACCAGGCACCTGCTATGCAACTCGAGGAGCTATGATAGGGACGCGCACCATCATTCGCCTCCTGATTCGTTCCTACACCATCATTGTTTAGTATATAAGACCCGAGTTGTGGGCATTCAAATCAGTCTCATTTGGAGTTGGGGAAGGTGAACTTGCAGCTGGAGGAAAACGGGGTGAAGATTATAATGGGATTGTGACTGTCAGTCAGATTATATATGTGTGTGTTAAGTGTGTTCCGTGTAAACACTTACGTTATGTTGGTTAGTGAGATATGTGATTGGGACGTTAACGCTATTATTGTGTACTTAACTATTTGATTGGGAATTAACGTTAACGCTACTATTTATGTACTTAACTATTTGATTGGTAATTAACGTTAACGCTACTATTTATGTACTTAACTATTTGATTGGGAATTAACGTTAACGCTACTATTTATGTACTTAACTATTTTAGTTGACTAACTTGTGGACTAAAGCAACTCTTTAAGTAATTGGGTTATGATGAAAGTAATACTATTGTTTTATATTAATACTTACGAGTTCTTTCATTTTCTTTTAATTAAGCTTACATTGCTTAACGGTGCTTAGTACGGTGATGCTATTGTCTCATATTAGTAATATCGCCTTAGACTAACATGGCTGTGTTAATATTACTTCTAGTGATTTCCTAAGCTGAAGAACATTCTTTTAGCTTCAAAATATTATTTTTGCTTTTCATATTATTTGAGTGAGACCTGAATCGAATCTATGAAGCGATCCTGTAACTTAATTTACTCATAATCAAACCTCAATGTTACGTGGTTAAGAAATACATTTAACTAATTATTAAATATATATCTAACTTTTTATGTGACTTTGATATAAATCCTGATGATAATAATAATATAATACTGTTAACGTAAGACAAGAACCAAGAATAATTACATTACATATAAATAAAAGGACATATAAGAAAACTATCTATTCATTTCAAAAAGGGTAAGAGACAGAAATATTCTTACTTTAATATTTATCTTTCAAAACTTTTTATAGAATTAACAGTCCTTCTTTAGATATAACTTCTTCGGTTCATAACCATAGCCTACTAAGCTTCGGTTAAATAATAATTCTTTATAAATACTACATGACTTTAATTAGTTTCAGTATTTTTCATAATTAAAAGAGTATCAGTCCATAAAGGATACCAAGTCCTAAGATCCAAAAGGAAAGGAAGCAACAACAGGAAATAATTTTAGATTTTAAACTTTTGTTTTGCCTTCAGCTGACTGATACCTTAATATATATCTCTGTGCTATCTAGATTCATCAAGTTAACCACTTGAGGATCAAGATACGTAACAATATATATATATATATATATATATATATATATATATATATATATATATATATACAGTATATATACACAGTGTATGGTGCCATCAACGCCAAAGCTGGAGGGGTTAACCTAAAAAAAGAAAATTGGTGAATTCATCCCAGGATAAGCCTATGGCACTATAAAAACCCACAAACCTGGGAAACCCCTCAGACCCATCATATCTCAGATCCCCACCACCATTTACCAGATCGCCACGGCCCTGAACAACATCCTCACCCCCTACGTGCCCTGCCGATACAACTTAAACTATGCCAACGACTTCTTAGAAATTTTACGAGACACCTCCCCGGCTAACGACCACATTATCGCCTCCCTCGACATAGAGAGCCTGTTCTCTAACGTGCCCGTGGACAGAACCATAAATATCAAACTACGTCGGATATACCACTGCCTTGACACACCCCACCTTGCCATCCCAGAGAAGGCCCTGAAGACGCTGCTGGAGTTATGTAACAAGGAGGCTCCCTTCCTCTGCCCCCGTGGTAACATGTATCAGCATATAGATAGTTTGGTGATGGACAGCCCCCTGGGGGTCATGTTTGCCAACTTCTTTATGGGAACAATCGAAGAGGAACTTCGAGCTGCTCACCAGCCCGCAGTCTACTGTAGATACGTCGATGATATTTTTGTGAAGGACCTCAGCGAACTACAGGAGCTCCAGCAGTGCTTCATGGCCGCCTCCGGACTTAACTTCACCTACAAATAATCTACCAAAGGACAACTACCCTTCCTCGACCATCTTGTATCCTTGAACGACCTTGGCTTCAAAACCACTGTGTATACCAAGCCTACAAACAACGGTTAGTGCCTCAAGAGTGATAGTGAATGCCCTCGACGATACCTCCTGTCTACTATTTCGGCCTACATCAGGAGAGCTCTAACCCACTGCACCACCTGGGAAGATACCCACCTTGAACTAGAACGACTCTCCCAAGTGCTGGTTAACAATGGGTATTCTAACTCCGACGTCACTAGTACCATTAACCACCACCTAGAAAAATGGTACAATCAAGATTCCTCCAACACCAACCCCTCTGACGACATCAAGATTTTCTACCGAAATTACATGTCATCTGACCGCAAAACTGACGAAACCATTATGAGATAAATTATCAATAAAAATTTCCTACCTACCAACCCCGACAACAAAATTAAATTGGCATTTCATTTTCAAATTATTTATATACTATAAATCCCCCAAGACCTCCAACCTAGTCCTCAGTAACAGACCTACTTCTGCCAAGAGCCCGATGAACGACGACCATGTGGTATACCAACACACCTGTAATAATGGGGGCTATGGGCCCCAATTGTATATTGGTATGATACAAACTCGTCTGTCCCATTGGCTCACCCTCCACCTTCAGTCTGGCGCCACCTTGCCTTAACTCGCGTCAACTTAAGTAAACGCGCTTCCATACTTGACAAAGAAAATTATCTTATAAGACTCACAATACTCGAAGCCCATTATATTCAAGCCTTAAGCCCCAACTTTAATAACCAAACCCATGACCTCCAAATTTTGCCATCAGCTAAACGCCACAACCCTACAGCTCCCACACACCATCAACCCCACCACCCTCCTACGCCCCCCACCACCCTCCTACGCCCCCGACTCCTACGCATACCCCCCGTGTATCTGAACAGCACCTCCACCACCACCAGCCAAACATCGATGACTTCAACTACCACCAGCCAACCACCGACAAGATACAGCAAGCACCTCGATAGAAGGTTACCCGCCACCAATGGCGGGCGCCCGAACGCATGGTGGCTCCGCCCACCTCTCACATGATATCAACAGTCAGGTCAAAGAATATGTATACAGTATATACCTGTAATTTGTTTAGTTTTATCATTCCCTGCACTGTCCCCAAACCATTCGACCCATCTAGCGAATCAGAATGACTCGGACTATTAGGGGGACTAATGATTCCTGCGACGCCAACTTGCGACGGTGACCTTTCGCTAGCCTCCCGAGACAATACCCACTCAACAACAAGGTTCTCCCGTTCCTCCTTAGTGTGAGCCCAGTACAACTTCTTCGTTGAATGACAGACACCACCAGCAACAGCTCATCCAGTCTATGGTGAGCGATCTACCTATCAGGCTGAGTGAGGAGGAAAGCCTAAGCATCGAATTCAGATTTTTTTTGTCTACGTGGATGAGGGAGACAGAAGGCAAAACTGCCTGTGGCGAGTGCCTCCCCCAGATTTGAAAGAGTGACAGGACCAGAATCAAGTAATTTTGAGCCAAATTGTTTGGATACACGGAGTTTGAAGCAATTTAAGTCGTAGGATGAGGGAAAGATGGATTCAGGGAGAGAGTTCCAGAGCTCAGCTGTTGAATAGAAAAAATATTGGGAGTATCGTTTCACTCTTGGGTTGGAGAGTTACAGAGAATGGGTGGGATTGTGTTGCAAGACGGGAATTACATACCCTACGTAGAGTAGGTGGTATACACTGAGAGAGCTCTGAGGAACACTGATTATTGTAATAAAAATAGAATAGAGAGAGATACAATATTGCAGCAAAGCGAGAGATATTGCAGAAAATCAGTGAGTGGATGTGAGTTAATGATACAAAGGGCTTTCTTTTCTAGTTTGTCTAGGAGTGCTGTGTGTGAGGATCCTCTTCACACATGCGAACAATACTCAATACATGGAACCACTGTGCCCCTGTACAGAGCAAGAAGCTGTGCAGTGGTAAAGAACCCCTTGGGGCGGTTGAGCGCACTCAGCTTCTGTGAAGCCATTTTAGCAAGAGTGGAAATATGGTCTTTTTAAGAGAGATCAGAAGAATAAAACACAGAGAATACTGAGAGAAGATGAAGGGTTTATTTTTGTATTGTTGAAGTATAAGGGACAGTCCTCTGGGAGTTCTTGACTGGTAGATAAATGGAGAAATTGGGCTTTGGAAGCATTGAAAGCAACAATATTTTCTCTGCCCCAATAGGGTAGAAAGTAGATCTTTTGAAGAGATTAAGATAATAGGCATAAGTAGGAGAGAGGGAGGAATAGCACCAGAATCATCCAAGGTGGAATTTGAAGTGATAGTTGTGCCATCAGAGTGGAAAAGGGGAGAGAAGGACCAGGACGAATAATTGTTGGAGAGGTATTTGGCTAGATGCCAGAAAGCTTGGGAAGAGCTGGAGTTAGATAGTTCAGTGCATTTAATTATTATCATTGATGAAAGAGTGTTTGGCGAGTCGAGTCGAAGGACAGATTTGGCTTGATTCAATGCAGAAATATAGGTAGAATGTAATTTTTGTGTTTGATGGCGTTAATACCGTTTGAATGTTTCCTCTTTATTGTGGACAGCATTAGAACAAACATGAGTAAACCAAGATTAGTCTGTGAGAAAGAAAATGGAATGTGTGCTTCCATATCCGATAGGCTTACCTCGGTAATGCATTCAGCACTCTCCGATGGTCCCCGGCCACGGAAGCAAAAATCATTCCAAGGGATGTCAAAGAAGTACTAACGAAGATCCTCCCAGTCGGCAGGGCTAAAGTGTCACAAGCGCCGCTGGCTGGAAGGGTCGGTGGTGGCTGTACTGGAGAGATAGGACAGGTGACAAAGATGAGTTTATGGTCGGATCCCAAAGGAGAGAAAAGATCGACAGTATAAGAAGAAGGGTTAGAAGTTAGAAACAAGTCGAGAATGTTGGGCCAATCTCCAAAGCGATCCGGGATAAGGGTGGGATGCTGAACCAACTGCTCTAAGTTATTTAGGATAGAAAAGATGTAGGCTTGTTCACCAGGTTGGTCAGTGGAATGAGAGGGGAGCCATTGGCGGTGGTGAACGTTGAAATCTCCTAAGATGGAGATTTTTGAGAAAGGAGAGATGGATAGGATGTGTTCCACTTTAGAGTATAGATATTCAAATAATTTGGGGAAGTCAGTAGAGTTGGTGAAAGATAAACAGCACAGAAATATTTAGTATGAGAGTGACAGGATAGTTTGAGCCATAAAGTTGAGAATTCAGAGTCGGAAACACAAAGTCGGGAACACAAGAGCAGGGTTGGAGGATAAAGAAAGGAGCATAAGCAATAACAGCAATAGGAGATAACACAAAAGTTTATATTCATTTTAGTTTGAGTTGAACTACCCAAAATTCTTTTTCTAATGCTCCAAGATGTGCATTATCTTGATAGAATTTTTACAGATATCAATTTTGTTTTTGTAAATTAACTTGCCTAGCTGAAGGTCTGTATTATATAGCAAGTAAAATTATGTGGTACAGGGAAGGGAGGGAGAAGACAATCGAGCCCCACTTGTTATGCCTCTGACTTTACATAACTCAATTCTCATAATCAATTCTCAATTCTCCACCAACTCAACCTTAGATAAAATAAATCAAGATGTCCCTGTACTTAATTTTAATTCGCCTGAAATTCCCTCACTTAAGATCCACACCAGACATGTCAAAACTATTTTGCAGAATCTCTCAGTAGATAAGGCTCCTGGTCCAGATGAAATTCCTCCAATAGTACTTAAGAATTGCTCCTTGGTGCTCGCTCCTGTATTGGCAAAACATTTCCGTCTGTGTACTCATACCTCATGCTTCCCAGTACCCTGGAAAGAAGCAAACTTTCATCCAGTTCCTAAAAAAGATGCCTCTTCAGATCCATCAAACTACAGACCAATAGCTATAACTTCCACTCTTGGTAAAGTCTTTGAAATTATATTAAATAATCACATAATTAAGCATCTTGAGAATAATAAATTAATCAGTGATAGGCAATATGGTTTTAGACGATGTCGATCAACTGCAGACATTCTTTGCCTTCTTACGCATCAAATCAACCAAGCTATAGACCAACATGGTGAAACACATACAATAGCACTGGATATATCAAAGGCATTTGATAGAGTCTGGCATCAATCCTTATTGTCGAAGATGTCACACTACGGCCTTGCATCATTAGTTCCAATAATTTCTTCATAACAGAAAAATACTGTAATGGTAGATGGCCTTTATTCTCAATTTCACTCAATAAATGCTGGTGTTCCCCAGGGATCAGTTTTGGCCCCAATTCTGTTCCTCATTCATATCAATGATCTCATATATACCACTCATAATCCAATACATTTCTACGCAGATGACTCAATACTCCACAGTTCCTTCACATTTACCAATTCTTTCACCCAACCCGATCTTATAAATTCAAAAATAAACACTGCAATTTCTCTGAACCAGGACCTTTCTAGAATTAATGGATGGGGACAACAGAATCTAGTTTCCTTTAATGCACAGAAAACCAAGTACATCCAATTTTCTAACCGACAGCATCTCACTGACTCCCATATATTTTTTAATGATTTAAATATTCCCACTTCCCCTAGTATTGACATTCTCGGTGTAACATTAACTACTAACTTCAGCTGGACACATTATGTTAGAAGCATTGCTAAGAATGCCTCTAAAAAACTGGGACTCCTGTACAGATTTCGAAAATTCTTCACTGACGAGCAGGTGGCCGTAATATATAAAAGTCATGTGCGTTCTCAGATGGATTACTGTTCACCTCTGTGGGGTGGAAGTGGAGTGGTTGCATTGAGACAGTTGGACAAAATTGAAAATAAAGCTATTAGATTAATCAATAACCCTGCAATCACACAGGACCTTCCTACATTATCCATACGAAGAAACGTTGCATCCATTGCATTATTCTACAGATATTTTCACAGCAATTGTTCCGAGGAACTTGCTTCAATTGTGCCGCCTCTCCACATCTTTCCCCGTAGAACTAGGGAAGCTGAGAGCGCCCATGAATTTACACTTTCTCCTCCACAATGCAGAACTTCTGCTTATCAGAATTTATTTATCCCCAGAGCTACTACTCTTTGGAATTCACTTCCCTCGAATTGCTTTCCACAAACTTACAATCTACAAATGTTTAAATCCAGTTGTTACAAACATTTTATGAATGGAGGATGCCTTTAGGCACATGGACCTTTTTGTTTTATATGTGTTTTTCCTTCCTCCGTTCATTGTCTCTTTAAAAAAAAAAAAAAAAAAAATCAGTAAACAAATTATGAAAGTAACTAGGGTACTCTCATTATTCTTTTTCAACTTGTGTACAATATGTATGATGGCAATACTAATGTATAAGAAAGTTTCTATAGGAGTAATAGATAGTGTAAGGAAGGAATGGAGGATGATATAAGGAAGCTGCAAGTTTTACAGTGTGGCTTGGTGAGATGGCAAGTAGTCAATTTCGGTTACCGAATATTGAAATTTAACACCAGCAACAAGGTTTTGGCACAAATCTAAAAAACCCACTCATAGAGGTTCGACGCTTTTGGCTGTTGAAAACTCCTAAGAGGTACATGGCATCTCTCGGGTAAATTATCGTATATACCCCTCTCCCCATATGAATATCTTGGCTGTGTACCCATGCACTAAAGAGAACAAATATAGTTCTTGCAATATAATGATGTTTTGAGTTATTCTTTCAGGATTAAAGATGACTGAAGGATTAAGTTGGTGGGAGCGAGTGAGGAAGGCGCTAGCCCCCCGGAGAGACTTACTGCTGCTGAAGGCTGTCATCGGTCTCCACACACTAGGTCAGATCAGCAGCACATACTTCCTTGATACATAATCATACAAGCTTTAATATTTCTTAACTAGATTAATCAATATGATAGGGTTAATTAAGAACGGTACTTGCTGCTACACTATTTCCAAAAATCCAATATTTTTTAATTTCATAATAGCTCATGGCAACTTCTTCTAAATGTTTACAATATATATCTGACTGAAAGAGATTTATAATAATTTTACAACTATTTTATCTTGCTGTGTGAACATTTATCATTGGCCCGGAAGATTTTGAATATTTACATATATTATCCCTTCATTCTGCAACCACGTAAGGCTAAACTGCTATGGCGGTCTACAATGATCCACATGTGATAATAATATTTTTATCGTAACTCATAGCTGTAAGCTATTGTATGATAGCTAATTGATTTGTAATTATCATACCTCATAATTGTAAAGTACTGTATTATAGCAATTTAGTTTATATAATTTCTTAGTTAAGGGGCCCTCACACAGTCAGGAGTGCGAGCTAGAATCGCCAGGAGTCAGGGGAAAACTCGGACTCCTGGGCCTATTCGCGGTGAAAATCGATGACTCCTAGTGACTAGCGATTCCTAGTGACTCCTGTTAGACTCCCAGTGACTCCCGACCAGTCACGGGCGATTGGCCCTGCCCGACAAAATGTTCAGCGTGTTTAAAGTTTTCGCCCCGAATCGGACCACTCCCAGTGACTCCCAGTGAGTCCTTGTGACTCCCAGTGACTCCCCAGTGACTCCCAGTGAGTCCTAGTGACTTGCGGTGCTTCGTATCTGATTCGTGGACAGTTTTCTGTTTCAGTTTCAGTTCTCAGTTTCACCGGGAGTCACTGGGATATAGATAGGTAATACATGCGAGTCACTGAGGGTCACTGGGAATCGATGGGAGTCACCAGGAACCACCAGGAGCCACTGGGAGTCATCGAGCATGCTCTCCAAGCGGCAGGGCCGCCCACAGAGATACCTGTAGTGGGTGCACATGTAATAAAGGGCCCACTATTCATGGGTGTGGGTGGTGAGGAAAGCGAGCCTACTCAGCTGGGGATTACCCCTCCCCCCCCCCCCCGACAATATTGCAGTATTTATTAAATATAGGTGCATTCTCAAGCTATCTCAAAGTGAAATGAAGGTGGATTCAAAAATATATTATTCATATAAAACTGTAATACTCCTCACCTGCAAGTATAATATATATGGGTACTTTAGTTTTCTTGGTCAAACATTATATATAGGCCTAGTATTAACCTGTGTAAGTACAATTGCCCACAAGACTTTGTATTTAACACAGTGATTGTGTGTAGAGAAGGAAATTACTGTAGGTGAGGTATTTAATAATGTGAACAATGTATGGTCAATGTTACACTAGCCTAATTTTAGTCTACAAGTTCTCCAACTCCCCTGACCTTACCTGACCAAACTACCTATAATAATAATAATGATAATATTTATTTAGTTAGCAATTTACAGAGTTGGTACCACATAGTATGTTACAAATATGACATGTACCAGCTTTGCATAATTCCAACTAAGGATAGCCCAATAAGGCCGTTAGGCGTATTTCCATTGGGGTCCTTGTGGGATTAGGTTAGCTGGGGAAAAGGGGAGGATAAAAGAAATAGATACTTTAGAGAAAGTATTTCTAGGGGGTTATTTTAAGATACCTTACATCCTATAGTAAATATCAGTAATCTGTAATCAGTAATCATTTCAGTTTGGTTTGCCTATCTCTTATGTCGTATTTAGTAGTAGACATAAGCTTGGTGCTCCCTTCTCGCAGCTGTACGGTTCAGGTGTTCCTTCAGGCTACGTCTGAAGGAATACAGTGTTCTCTGTTCACGGACTGACTGGGGTAGGTCGTTCCAGTCTTTGATGGTAGTGAAGAAGAATGTTTGCTTACCCTGTCCTTGGATTCTCGGGACCTTAAAATTAAACATCCTGTTTCTTGTATTATGTCCACTCCTCTCATTTGCTTTAACAAAATCACTCTTTAGATACTCTGGAGCTCTGTCATAGAAAATGTTGAAGGCATTAGTGAGCCTGATTTGTTTGGCCCTGTCAGAGACATTGAGCATACCTAGTGACTGAAGTTGTTCCTGGCCAACATGTGATCTGGGTCCTAGGTTCAGCATGAACATAACCATTTTATTTTGAATGACCTGAAGTTTGTGCTGTGCTGATTTAGATGATGCAGAGTACCAGGATGACACAGAATAATCAAAATTACATTGAAGAAGCGCTTGGCAAAGGGTCTTTTTGGTCGCCGCTGGCAAGCATCCCACCTGTCTATACAGGTACTTTATACGTGCTCTACACTTACTCAGGGTAGATTCCAAAATTGTTTCACCTGACAAACTCGAGTCCAGTTTTAGTCCGAGATATTTAACTTGTGACACTGTTGTTATAGGAATATCATTACAGTTGACCGAGAATCCCACAATGTCTTTCAGTTTGCGTTTTGTTCCACATATGATGGCTTCCGTCCTGCTCAGGTGAAGAGATAGTCTATTGTCCACTAGCCATTCACTACATGATTCTAGTTCTTTGGAAAGTGAAGTGGCAATACTTATTGGGTCTTTTCCTGAAACTAGAAGCACGCTGTCGTCAGCATACAGTAATAGTTTACACGAGACGCTCAGTTCCATGTCGTTCACATAACAGAGAAAGAGTAAGGGACCAAGGATGCTTCCCTGCGGGACCCCACAGTTAATTGGCATAGGATCAGATATATTATCATCAAGTTTGACTCTTTGTGTTCTACCACTAAGATAAGATTTAAACCAGTTCACTGACCCAATGCCCATTGCTTGTAGTTTATTACATAGGATATCATGGTCTACTGTGTCAAACGCTTTTTGTAGATCAAGAAGAACCATACCGGTGTACTTACCTTTAGACATTTCTTTACGAATGTGATCTGTTAAGTGGATGAGACAGGAGTCTGTCAAGTACATGCATCTGAAACCTGATTGAAACTTATAGAAGAGATAATTTTCTTTGAGGTAGTGTTCAATTTGGGTGTATACCGCTCTTTCAAGGATTTTTGATACAATACATAATATGCTAACTGGTCTGTAGTTGCCAACTTCTAGTTTATTTCCTTTCTTGAATAGAGGGGTTACAATAGCTTCCTTCAGTTCAGCAGGTACAGTGTTGGTGTTAATGGACAGGTTGATGATGTGAGTTAGGGGACCTGCTATACCAATGGCTCCCTCTCGTAGAAATGTGGCAGGAATTTTGTCTGGTCCTGTGCTTTTATGTACATTTAGGTTAGAGAGCTCTTCAAAAGTGTATTTTGGTGTAACATTTTGTAATCCAAATGTGTTCGGGTGTATGCCTTTCTCTCTGTAGAAATTTCGAAAGGTGGCCATTGTTGTCGTGTATTTATTGAGAGGTTGCGGTAGGATCTGTGCAAGTGTGTTTACTATGGAGGTGAAGAAGGAGTTGAAGTAGGTTGAAATTTGTCATTTATCGTGGCAAACCTGATCATTAATGTTGAGAGCAATATTAGTGTTAGACAAATCGCTTGTCTTGTTGCTGTAGCCTGTGTTTTTAGGTGCCTCCATAGTTTCTTTGGGTTATTCTGATATTCCTCTACCTTATTGTGGAAATAATTAGTTTTCGCTGATTTTATTTTTCTACTAACTTTATTCCTGGCCCTGTTGAACTCATGTTTCAGACCTTGATCCTGTCTATGTTTCACTAGCCTTTTTAACAGATTGTCTCTGTGTTCCAGATGGTGTAGTAAGTCATTGTTGATCCATGGGTCCGACCTTGCTTTAATTTGTATGTCTTTCAGAGGAGCTATTTCGTCTAGGACGTTTGTGATGATGGTTCTGAAGCCAACCCCTGCGTCATTAACATTTGTACTTCCAAACACTGGAGACCAGTCTGTATTCCATAAATGTCCAGAAATGTTGCTTTGTTGTAGTTTCTGAGTGACCTTGTTTTGATAACCTTGTGATTCTCTAGGGTAATTTTTGTTGTTATCCGTGTGCAATATGTGACGAAGTGATCACTTATACCAGTCTGTATAACCCCTGATTGGGTATTTTGTCCTCTCTGTTACAGTTATGTGGTCTAATATTGTGGCAGTGTTCTCAGAGATACACATACGTGTGGGGGTTGTGATGAGTTGTTTGTGATTGTGCATTGTCAGTATGTGCCTATATTCTCGTACAAGCCTATTATTTCGTTGTTTGTAACACAGGTTAAAATCCCCTAGTATAATGGATTCATTCCGAGGGTCTAGCAATGACAAAGTTCGTTTAAATTTGGTCAAGAATTGTGTGTCGTCTGGTGGCCTATAGCACACCCCAATTGTGATGGGTCTTGTCCTCGGCAGGTGTAGGTCGATCCACAGAGCTTCGTGATATTCTACATGGAGGTCGGTCCTAGTTGTGTGTGTGAGGTTGTATTTTACATACAGACATACTCCTCGCCCTTGCCTATTGCGATCATTCCTAACCATGTTGAAACCTTGAATGTTTATTTCACCATCGTTTATACTTGAATCCAGCCAGGTTTCTGTAATTGCAATTATTGAAGCTTTGGCCTTATTAGCTAACAAGTTTATTTCTGACAATTTATGATACATTGATCTGGCGTTAATGTGGATAAGATGGAGCCCTTTGTTGGTGAACACTCTGTATTCATCTTTGATTTTGAATGTGTCCTGGCTGGATTCTGAGTTGTTAATAGTTGGTTCATTTACATTAATATTCGGTAATGAATGCAAGGCACACTTATTGCATAGGTATTCCCGTTCTTCACTGTTGGTCTTCTTAGAGATGCACTTCATGTGAGCTACAGTTTTACACTTTACACAGATTTGGATTTTCTGATGTCCTGTTATGAGAGATTCACAAACAAAACAAGTGGGTGCGCGATGTTGTACAGCTGAGTTCCTACATTTAACACATTCAACTTCGTTTCTACTGTTAACGTAAGTACATCGGTTATGAACAATTTCATTACAACTGTTGCATTGTAAAAGTGTACTCCTATTGTTGAATCCAATATTACAGACTATACATAGTTTTCTCTTACTGTTTATCCTACGTCTGGAGGTGTGGTTTGGTCCGCGTCGATCAGCTGGGAGTGCGATAGAGGGCGGGGGACACGCTCCGCGGTGGCACTGTGGTTGTTTACCATTTTAGGTAATATTATGAAATATTACAGAACTCGCTAACGAAGGAAAACGAAAAGGTGGGAAGTATTAACCCTCTCACATCCTTATGATGCAGAGGTTGCCAGATTAGCAAAAAGAAATAGATTAATCTCACTCTTATAATTACCTCTCCAAAATTAGTTTTCCTTACCTTTTTGATACTTGTTGATGTGTTCGCCACTCTTCTAGCGGCACCAAGGAGCGCGACGCCCCTCGTTTTGGGTGGTGATTTGGTGCAGTAGACTGTTTGAAGCGACAGCTCGCTCCCTTGCGAGGATGGGCTCGTCTGGCACCTTTTGCAGTTCTACATCCAGGGCTCTCTTGAAGCTGTCTAACGAGACGTCCCTCATGTCTCTTACTCGCTGTGAGAGTTTGTTGAAGAGACATGGGCCTCTGTGTGATAACCAACACTCTCGCAGAGAGCCCATAGCACCCCTGTTATTCATCCGGGGGATTTCGCATTCCCAGCCTCTCCTATCACTGAATTTCATGACTATCGGAGTATGTAGGTTTGGTACTAAACCCTCTGCGATTTTCCACGTGTATATTATTAGGTAACGTTCTCTTTTACGTTCCAGTGAGTACAGATTCAGTGCTCTTAAACGCTCCCAATAGTGTAGCTGTTTTATCGAACTTATATGTGAAGTGAAATTTCTTTGTACACTCTCTACGTCATTTATTTCACCTGCTTTGTATGGGGATGTTAATACGCTACAATATTCAAGCCGCGGTAGCACTAGAGATTTGAAGAGCGTTATCATAGGTACTCCACCGCATGTTTTAAAAGTACGCAGAATCCAACCCGTTAGACGTTTCGCAGCCGCCAATTTGACCTGGTTATGTACTTTGAAACCCATATTTTCAGACATTAATACCCCAAGGCCTTTCAACACTGTCTTTCCGTTCTATTATGTGGTTAGATTCTGTTAAGTAATTTGTAATTTCTTTAACACCATTATTATCTCCGTACCGTATTAATTGGAATTTTTCCTCATTGAATTGCATGTTGTTTTCCCTGGTCCACTGGAACACTACATTCATGTCTTCCTGCAGTCGGCCCGTGTCTTCTTGTGTGTTTACTATCTTGCTTAATTTTGTGTCATCAGCAAAAGACGACACCGTACTGTGTCTGGTGTTGGTATCTATGTCGCAAATTAGTATGAGGAACGGAAGGGGCGCTAGCACTGTTCCTTGGGGCACTGAGCTTTTGACATCCGAAGGCTCAGATGTGACTTGGTTTACTGCTACTGATTGTTTTCGGTTTACGAGGAAATTGTATATCCACCGTCCGATTTTCCTAGTTATACCTTTTGGTTTCAGTTTGTGGGCTATTATACCATGGTCACATTTATCAAATGCCTTAGCAAAATCGGTGTAAATGACATCCACGTTTTTCTTTTCTTCTAGCGCTTTAAAATGTTTGTCATAGTGTTCCAAAAGTTGTGAGAGACATGATCTTCCCGCTCTGAACCCATGTTGACCGGTGTTGTGTAGTTCATTTGTCTTCATGAATGTTGAAATTTTTCTTCGCAGGACTCGTTCGAAAACTTTAATGATGTGAAAGGTTAGAGCTACCGGGCGGTAGTTTTTTGGTAGTGCTTTACTCCCTCCTTTATGCAGTGGGGCAATTATTGCGTTTTTCAAGCTATCTGGTATGTCACCAGTGTCTAGACTCCTTCTCCACATTATAGCCAGGGGTTTTGAGAGGTTTTCCTTACATTTCTTCATTAGGATCGAATTCCATGAGTCCGGGCCTGGTGCCGAGTGGGATGGCATGTTGGAAATGGCCTCTTCTATGTCTTTTGGACCGAAATCAATATCCAGCATCTGAGGGGTTTCCGTGGGGGAGGTTTCCATGAAAAATATATTTTGGTCTCTGATTACTTTTGTTTCATCAGGCTCACTGAATGCCATTTCATACTGCCTGCTTAAGAGTTTGCTCATTTCCTTTTTGTCCCCTGTGAAAGAGCCATCCCCTTTGCTCAGTGGGCCGATGTTTGATGTTGTTTTAGCCTTTTGTTTGGCGTATGAAAAGAAGTATTTGGAATTTTCCTTTATACCTGCTATAGCTTTCCTCTCCTCTTCCATATGTTGTAGTTCATATGATATTCTTAGCCTTTGTTCAATTTCCACAATTTCTCTATCTATTTCGGCCTTATGCCTATCCTGTAGATTTTGATGTGTGCGTCTTTGTGCGAGTAATTTTCTTCTTCTGTACAGCCTCCTCCTTTCCCGATCTTGTTTGCTTCTTCGTTTTGTTTGTCTTGCAGGTATATGGTGGCTACAGATTTGGGTCATGGTTTCTGTTATTAAGACTAGACATTCTGCTGTTGTCAGGTTATTCATTAAATCTTCCCAGTCTGTTTCCTCCATTTCTTGATTTACCTCTTCCCACCTAATGTTTTTGTTATTGAAGTTAAATTTACTGAAGGGGTCGGTTTTTGTTCTCGATTCTGAGGTTGCCTGTACACTTTCTAAGGTTGTTTTGATCTCAATTAATTTATGATCTGAGTATGTTGTGTCCGATATGTTAATGCTGTGTACTAGAGAGTCGTTGTTAGTGAAGACCAGGTCTAAGATATTGTTTTCCCGTGTGGGTTCAGCAATATGTTGGGTAAGACTAAAAAAATCGCAAAGTTCAAAAAGCTCTCTCGTATTTGCTTCTCCGATGTTGTTTGCCACTAACTGGTTTTCTAGTTGTCTCCATTTAATGTTTGGTAGGTTAAAGTCTCCTAGCCATATAATATTTGGTGTTGGGTTCCCCAGGGTTTCCACTTCTGATTTTATTTTGTTGAGCTGGGTTTTGAATTCTTCTCGGGATGAGTCTGGAGGCCTGTATGTAACAATAACTGCTAAATTTAGGGATTCTATTTTAACTCCAAGTATTTCCACCACTTCATTACTGTTATTTAGGAATTCAGTACATATCAGTGAGTAATGGATGTACAACGCTACACCTCCATGTGATCTATGCGTTCTGTCCGTTCTATGTAGGTTGTAACCAGGAATCCATACCTCACTATCTTCCTGATCTTTAATGTGAGTTTCTGTGAGAGCCGTAAATATAGCGTTTCCTTCCTCTAGCAGGCCCCTAATAAATGGTACTTTGTTCGTGGTTCTATTTTTTAGGCCTTGGATATTTGCAAACAAGATTGGGGAGAGATTGTTTGGAGTACTATATGTACCTAATAGTCTTCGGAATGTATTTGCCACTCTTGGGAGGCCAGGAGGTGCTCGAGGTGTTCTATGTGCTCTTCCATCTCCCTCAGTCTCTTCATCTTCGTCTTCCCTTTCCCTCCTTGCCTTTTTCCTCTGTCTCGTCCTCGCATAGCTAGAGAGTTTTTTGGGCTACCATTCGTGTTAGGTCTAGCATATCTCCAAGTCCCTTTAATATGAAAAGCTGGGCATTTCATACTGTAGCAGGTCTTGTTCTCAAGTGATGTCTTGCAAAGGGATGGGTGGTGGTATTTGCAGGTTTCACCAAATCTACATTTTCCATGACTGGTTATGTTGTTGCAAATTTTGGGATGAGCAAATCTACATGACTTCCCATTATATTGGCCCTTTTGACCAAAGTAGCACCTTCTTTCCGGATAATATCTGCACACTGGTGTAGACAACCCCAGTAGGTGTGGCTGGGGCTGCGAGGGGTTATGTGGTGAGCTAAGTGTGGTTGTGGTTGATAGTGGGCTTGGTGTATGGGTGGGTGAGGCCTGCAGGGGGGTGGAGTTACGTGTCGGTTTTAGGTGGGCAGGTGGTGAGCTATGCTGGGTCTGGGAGGGGGAGGTCTGGTAGTTGGGGGAAATAGTGGTGTGGTTTAGGGATGGTGTGGTGTTATGAGGTGGTGTAGAGGGGGGCTGGGTGTCATGATCTGCCGGGCGTAAGTAGGCAGATGGCAGAGGTGTGGAGGGGGGCGGGTCATGTGGGGAGGCGGCGGCGGTGTGGTATTTGGTGACGTCGCGGTGTTTCGAGGTGGTAGGGAGGGGGCTGATGAGAGTTTTTGTGTGGGAAGAGTTGTGTGTGGTGTTTGTTCAGAGGGAGGTGTTGTTGGTTGTTTTGGGTGAGACGAAATAGGAGTACTTGAATTCGATACGGTTGTGGTCAGGGATGTATGAGGGGAAATTCTTGGTGTGTTTCCCCAATTTTGTTGGAATAACACCGCCTCTTGGCTATATTTAGGTCTATCTTGTACCTCTGTTTTTTCCACAGTCTGGATGATTTGCATTGTGAACTCGGCACAGCTGTTGCAAAAATGGAAGTTCTTCCCCTTATTATTATAAGCCATGTCTATAGGTGGTGAAAGTCCTATGCAGCACCAATGAAACTTGTCTCTGCATATTTGGCATTTTGTGCCACGTTTGTCTCTCACTCTGTCCCTACAAATACTGCAAACATCCTTGGTATTCATATCTATAAGAATATTTTACTCGACTTTCTTGTATGTAACGACGCAGGGGAGGGAAAGGGGCTAGAGAGAGAGAGAGAGAGGGGGGGGGGTCACTGTTTTGTGGTTAGGACTTGTTCGAGCTTCCAATCATTAACACTGGCTTTGGTTTAAACTTTAAGTAACACTTTCGATAAACTTATGAAACAGAATCATCACTGCCCTAACCCCTTCCTGTCTCTCTTATCCCCGGTCCGAATTTACACTATTGATGGTTGCATGAGAGTTTCTTCCTCAATAACGTCACTACTAATATCCCGCGATATGCGATTTGTTAAATAGTTGACTTATTATGCTTCTCTATTATATTTTATTTGTTTTATATTTGTTTTACCTGTTCGAGTTTAAGTTCCCATTTCGGTAAAATCGTATACCGGTACCACGGTTTAGAATGTGTCTACGTCAAGGGGGAGGGGTGGTGTTGGTGAGAGGGGGGCCTATGACACTCGTCAAGTGCTAAGCGATTTATGAGTTTTGGTACGGTGGTGGTAGGACGCTCACTTACACTGGCCCTAAACTTTCTTTTGAATTTGTAAGTTCTGTATAAATGCTGTTTTTGTTTTTGTTTTTTTTGTTTTTTTTTCATGAGATTTCTGCCCACAGCTAACTCAAAGACAACTGCAGAGGTTGAAGTAAATAAACTAAAGGTTTATAAATACCCCTGACGGTAACAAAGGCTTTAAAGTATCCCTAATAGGCTCAACAATTGCGTCAGGATGTGAGAGGGTTAACTAACCACTCTTTAGACAATACTTTACTTATATTTGTTTCGTAAATTATAGTAAGCATTGATATAATGACAATACGGTACATAATAATACAGACTTATTGTATTATATTATTGTCTTTAACCCATGGACGGCGAGCATCCTCATATGAGTCCGTACTGGGCGACGGCGAGCGTCCTCATATGAACCAAGGCCTAAAAAAACAATTTTTAAAAGGCCCCAGTAGCACTTTAAAACAAAATTGTGTTTAAGTGAAATAATTTCCCTCCATACCTACTATCACTCCTCCACATGTGTCAAAATCCCCTCCTTTCCCCCTTTCCCCCCACCCCCTTCATTTAGCACCTATTTTCCCTCTTATTTCCTTATTTATTGGTTTATTTTCATGCCAACATCTCCAAGATGGTTCTAGGGTGTGGTCATGTGACTAGCGAGCGTTTTGCGTAAGGGAGAGTGTGAGTGAGTGACTCAGTCAGGCTTCAGGCCTCGCGAGGGGAGGGTGTACGTGCCGCCTGCCTCAGATTTCATGAATGATCGGTCGGCAATAATTTGCGATTTTGACCATCTAAACACTATTCCCACTTGTTTTATTGTTGGTACATGTTACAATCTTCATATTAAACGTACAATAGGCGCATATGAATAAGTAATAACGATATTTATCGTAAAATGACGATTTTAGGCGATAAAGAGGCCTAATATCGTCACCCAGTTACATGGTGTCCACTATATACAGCTCGTGCTTTAGAGGTTAATGATGTATGAATAAAGTCATAATACTTAATGATGATATTAGAGGACTGTTACTGGCCACACGGAAGGCATACATGAGGCTGGCATACGTATCACCAGTGGCAAGGTAGCGCAGTGTGATGGCGATACGTATGCCAGGTGACAGTGCCTCATGCCAGAAGGTGTCCTGTCGCTCGATCCTGAGACCAACACGAGCCACCAACTCCCGAAACATGGCACAGCCGATGCGCAACAAGTTCCTGAAGCCCCTGAAATCCTCGCGCTCCAGCTCACCCATCAGCTGCTCATACATCTTTAGTTTGGGATGCCGCTGCAGCCAGCTCCTTGCCCACACTATCCTTGGTGTTCGTTGTCGGCGATGTTGGTCGACAGCCTGGCGTTGATGCTCTTCCTCCTCCTCCAGGTCCCGCACCTGCAGCTCGAGTTCTAGTAGGTGCAGCCTCACCAGGTCAAGCTGCCTCATCCTCGACATGTTGTGTGGGTGCTGTAGGGTGTCCGTGTGGCGGTGGTGAGTATGTGTGCGGCGGGGGAGAGCTTGGGGGCCCCTTATATAGGGGCTGTGCACAATGGGGGCCATGCCTGGCACACTCGCATCTCATTCCTAACACCTCGCAGTGATTCTCGGTGACTCCCAGTGACTCGAATATAACTCATCTTGACTCGCAGTGACTCCTGTATTACTCGTATTGACTCGTATATTGCACTAATCCGTAAACGACTGTTATTTTTATTTTTTTCAATAACTCGCACTTGTGACGCATGTCCAGTGTGAGCATGCTGTACAGAACGCCTAGTCATGCCCCACTCTCGCTAGGATCGTCAGGGCAGGAACTTTGGCTGTAGTCTATGTAGAGTTTCCTAACTTAGTTCATGTGAGCCGTTGTACTATAAGTAATATGAATATGTATTTTGTTTTCATCTGAGTCAACGAGTTCTATTTTATATCATTAGTTATAAGTATTGTGTGTAAAACTTATTTGTAATGATGGGAGAAGCGGCAGCCACAGTTGGGGGTCAGTGGGTGCGCCATGCGGGAGGTGGGCCTAACTCACTAGCACTCCCCCCCCCCTCCCCCCTCCCCTCAGTGCTAGGAAAGCCTTTGTCTATCCCAGAGGAGAGAGAGAAATTACGTAATGATTGTCAGTGGGCGGTCCTTAGTAGTTCACGTTGGGCTCACTAGAGGGCCGAGTATAAAAAGGGAAGTCTAGCCATTTTTTGATCAGAACTCATTAGGCAGAGCGACTTCTCATTTCCCTTGCTAACTATATATATTCTTCTGACTGATGTGAACTTTCTCTACTACCTTACATTCTTATCTCCTCTTTTCCCTACCCTTTTTAACTTCCATGGTCCCGTTGGTGCAGAGCTAGTCAGCCAACGTATTATCGCTTGAGTTCTCATGAGATACATGCCTATTAGATAGCCTATTTTGGAAGGGTTAACTTAGAATAGGATTGATTTATGTTTGTTGCACTTGTCTATGCATTTCCCTGTGTGTTATTATTATTATTCCTGGTTTCTGCTAGTCTAGGTAATGCTAGACTGGGGTAAGGCTTTTCTGTGTTACGAGTTGTTGTTTGATGCAGTGGTTAAGCGATAAACCTGCATACTCGTTTCGGTTCAGTGAAGCCTAGGTTGTCTTCGCGGCTGACTGTGTTGAGTTAATAATTTACAGTGCGTGAGGGCAAGAGCCTAACCACCCTGTATTTTATTAACAGCTTGTTTTTACTTTGTCAAGGAGCCGGGAGAAAA
This sequence comes from Paralithodes platypus, assembly GCA_032716605.1. NCBI lineage: Eukaryota > Metazoa > Arthropoda > Malacostraca > Decapoda > Lithodidae > Paralithodes > Paralithodes platypus. Next base: position 31,848,101 of record CM064564.1, on the reverse strand, counting down.
CCAGATACAAGGGATCTGGATTTCTCAAAGTGCACTTGTTAGTGTTAACGTAATACTTTAAACAGTTGTGAGGACTTCGCTAGGCTACGAGCCGTTTTTTGCTCAGTCACTGCTACCTTTTGCCCACAGTACCCCAGCTAGACTTTACTCGATTAGTAGATACAGAATAGTATTGAAGCTTTCCTTATGTATGATATTGTTTATGCACTATTGATTTCATGTGTTGCAAGCTTGGCTACTTTAGTGATTAGTGGCCCACGAGCACAATCCGAGTAGGCTATTGCCGTTGCATTTGCGGAGTACTTCTTTTTAATGTTTGCCATTTACTATTGCATATTCTTTTAATTATTCTTATGCCAATTTAAACCTGTAATAGTATTTAATTGCCAGTGTTTTTCTTATTGAATTACTGTTCAAAATCCGATACGTACTTCTTACGAGCATCCGAGAAGCATCTAACTTTTTTCAGAAGATTCCTTGCTCGATGCTTAAGGACTATTAATTAACGTAACGTAATAGTGCCGATCCGAAGTAGAGGGTGGAGGACTTCTTAAGTTCTTAGTCAAGGGTGGATTACTTCGGCTTCGGCCAACACTATTCTTTGGTGTTGTTGTTTCTTACTTCTTTGTTTGATTGTTGACCAGACTAGAGAATTCCTGTCTCTTTATTAGTCTGTTGTTGAACACTAGTACCGAGTTCTTGTATACCCCGTTATAGCAGATTGAACTCTGGAGGGTATTGGTGTTTTTTGTTCGGCTGGCAGTACTCAGGGGTTGGGATCGTGTGTTTCCGTTGTGGCAGCGAGCCGTATTAGAGTCCTGATTGAGAGCCCTTGTGTACCCGAGTGCCAGGTCGTAACAAATGGCGACCTTGCTTAGGATTTTGTGAACAGTATAAATTTTTGCAGAGTTGTACAACATTTGTTTGTTTGTATTTTAGCGTGCATATTGAAGAATATTTGTTTTTGTATGGCAATTAGTAAAGCATTTAAGAGACTCCAGTTAATTTAGTAATTAGTGCTTGCATAGGAAGTTAAACACTTTTGTCTCGAGAATTTTTTTGTGGACTTCAGTATGTCGTGCATTAGCACTGACGATGAGCGAGAGATGCCATTTGAAGGTGTGCCGTTAGTAACCAGTGAGGAGGATGCTAGAGTTTTGTGAGTAAGCGGTACCACGTGACGGAGGAGAGGCTGACTGGGGTGGATGTTTGTGGCTTGCACCTGATAGCCAAGGTTTTGGGAATTTCCAATGTAGTAGGGATGTCCAAGGGGGAGCTGATTTCCTGGGTGTTGCGTGGGCGACATGGGGTTTCGGAGGAGAGGGCGTTTGGGGGGGTTCCTCCCCAGATCCCCTCTCACTCGACTCCCACAGTGCCGTCCACTCAGTTACCGGAGGTTAGCACTCTCCCACAGAGGGATGAGAATTGGCAGATTGGAGTGCCCTCGGGTGGTGCACATGGTGGTTCCCCAGTTTTTGCCCCCCCTCCTTCAGTAGTGGCAGCTCCCTCTTCCTGTCTGTCTCCAGATATGGTATTTAGACTTGAGCTTGCTAAGATTGAGGCTAGGAAGCAGGAGGATGAGACCAGGAGGCATGAAAATGAGACCAGGAGGCAGGAGGATGAGACGAGGAGGCATGAGATTGAGGTTAGGAGGCATGAGGCTGAGCTTAAGTACGACTCGGAGAAATATTGTGCTAAATTAGATTTAGATAAGTCTCGTGCAGAGTCGACAGGGACTTGGATGGGCCGTGAGGGCCAAGTAAGAGAACAGTCCTTGGCCCAATTAGTCAAATTGGTGCCGGTATTTAGTGAAACTGAAGTCACAGAATTTTTTAATCGTTTTGAGAAGAAATGTAGGGAGCATAATTGGCCTGAAGAGAAGTGGGCAGCTCTAGTCTCCTCAAGACTTACGGGTAAGGGTCTGAAGGCTTATGATGCACTGCCTTTAGAGTCTTGCATTGACTACCCAGAATTGAAGAGAGCTGTCCTACGGGCATACGAGTTGCAACCGGAAACATATCGATTGAAGTTTCGGGGTGTTACAAAGACTAGGGAGGTGACCTTTCTTGAACATGCCCGGGACTTAAAAGATGCACTTAAAAACTGGACACGTTCTGAGAAAGCTGAGACGGCCGAACAGTTGACTGAGCTGTTTCTGCTCGAGCAGTTTTATAAGTGTACTGGTGCAGAAATGACTTTAACTATTAAAGAAAAGAACCCAAAAACTCTACAGGAGGCAGCTGAGATGGCTGACCTCCGGCTATCACTAATTCGTGGGTGCGGGTCTGCCCAGCGTAGTGAGGCAGGTAACAAGGGGCGTGACGCCCCACCCCCCCGAGTTAGTGATATACCTTATGCAAACAAGTACAAGAGCCATGATACCAAGACTGACCACAAGACTAGCACCGTCCCATTTAAGAAGGGGCCGGGCCCTTCCCAGTACCAAGGGAAGCCCAAAGGGGAGGTGGAGTGTTATCATTGTCATAAAAAGGGGCACTTTGCAAGAGTCTGTCCTAGCAAACCACCTACAGCAGCTGTGTCTTTGGCCTGCAACATTGGTGTGTCTCCGAAGTCATCTGAGTTTGCCTGGGGCAGTTCGTCAGAGGCTGAGGCACAGCCAATGCAGAAGCACCTGGGAGGCTCGAACCCTGCTCAGGATGTTTTTTGCGACCATAGAGGGCGGGGTTGCGTGATGTGGGCGGGGCGCAAGCATGGAGTAGAGGTCTTGCGTGATACAGGTGCTTCCCAGACTCTGATGAAAAACTTGACTGGCTACCCTATAAACGCGGCTCGGGTGGTAGTGGTGCAGGGTATTAATGCAACTCGGTCATACCCGCTGGTGCGGTTGGAGTTGGAGGTGGATGGTGTGGCACGTGAATTGGATGTCGGGATTGTGGAGAAACTGCCAGTGGAGGGCGTCGACCTTCTTCTCGGCAACGACTTTGCAATGCCCGCTTCCGAGGTTCTACCCTTAGTCGTTGCCGAGAGGCCGGCCGACGTGAGTAGGGAAGAGCAAGAGTGGGTCGAGCGGTGCCAGACACAACCCATGGCGTGTGTTGTCACCCGAGCTCGGGCAGCTAAAGTGTCACAGCCTAGTCCTCCGCCTTCAGACCAGCGGAGGAACGATCAACAGGAGGAGGCTAAAGCTGGAGTTGGTTTTAAGAGTTTTGACTCGGCGGCTCTCCTGGGTGATTCAGTATTAGCACCATTACTTAATTCTGGAGTAGCCCCTGGGCCTGTCATCGAGAGTGACGAGGCTGGGCATGACGAGTCTCCACGACAGCAACGTTATGTACATCGAGAGAGACAGAGGGAGCAGCCCAGTATCGGGGAAGGTCATGCATTGCTCCGGGAGCAGTTAGATCGCTTGGCACCCTCAGATATAAGTCGGTTGCAACTAGAGGACCCTGAGCTCCAAACGTGTGCTAATGGAGCTGTAGAGCTCGACGAGGACGGCGATGCACAGCCAGGAGATTTTTTTTATTTAGAAGGCATCCTTTATAGGCGTTTTCAAGACCCTAAACGTAGTTGGCAAAAGGGGTCCGGAGTAGTGGACCAGTTGGTGGTGCCACGGGAGTGCAGGGATAGCCTACTGAGGTTGGCGCATGACACACCACTGGCAGGACATCTAGGGGTGAGAAAAACGGTGGCGGCTTTGGGGAAATTGTTTTGGTGGCCGGGGATGAAGTCTCATGTGCAGTCATGGATAAACTCCTGTGATATTTGTCAACGTGTCGGGAAACCGAACCAAGTTATTCCTAAGGCTCCGTTACACCCTATTCCTGTGATTGGGCCACCCTTTAGTAAAATTATTGTTGACATGGTTGGTCCACTCCCTCCCACTAAGGCGGGAAATAAATTTTTGTTAACCATAATGGATGTTGCCACTAGATACCCCGATGCATACCCTATGAAAAATGGAATGGCTAAGACGGTAGTCAGTAACTTGTTGTGGTACTTCTCAAGGTACGGGTACCCGGAGGAGATTCAGTCTGATCAGGGATCTAATTTCACCTCCAACATGTTCAAGCAAACAATGCAACAGCATGGGATACGAGCAGTAGTATCGTCAGCGTATCACCCTGAGAGTCAAGGGGTGCTTGAGCGGTGGCATGCTACACTTAAAAGCATGCTCAGGTGTTATTGTGCTGACAACGGTATGGATTGGGATCTTGGATTGCCTTATGTGCTGTTTGCTGCTCGGGAGGTACCTGGTGAGAGCCTGGGATTTAGTCCAAACGAGCTGACTTTTGGACACCGTGTCAGGGGCCCCCTTAACATGCTGAAAGAAATTTGGGAGGGGACTGTGCAGCCTTGTCCATTATTAAAGTATGTGCTTGAAAGCCGTGAGCGCATGCTTAAGAGTCTGGAGATGGCAGGTAGAAATTTGACAGAATCACAAGCTTTGATGAAGGACAGGTATGATCGCAAAGTGAGGCTCCGGAAGTTCACTGTAGGACAAGAGGTATTAATTTTGTTGCCTTTGGTTGGTAACCCCCTCTCTGCGAAGTACACTGGACCTTATAAAATTGTAGAAAAAATTTCAGACTTAGATTACCTTGTTGCCACTCCAGACAGGAGGAAAAAGAACCAGTTATGTCACGTGAACCTTATTAAAGAGTATGTGAGGCGCCCCTCTGAGCCTCTCACTGTCCCTGTGTTGGCTTGTTGCGGCCGTGGTGGAGAAGGAGAGGGGGACAGTCAAGCTTCAGAGGAGGATAGCTGGGATCAACATGTTTCAGCGGATCAGTGGGCGGGGAACTCGAGCCTAAGGGCTGACGAGGCTATAGCTCATTTGCCTGAGCCGCAGTTTGATGCTATCCGTCAGTTGTTCGGTTCATACCCCACTGTATTTGCTGAACACCCAGGCCTCACTACTCAGGCTATGCATGATGTTGACGTGGGGGACCATCTACCCTTTAAGTCAATCCCGTACCGTGTGCCCCCCATAAAACTACCAGCTCTGAGGGATGAGTTGGAGTATATGCTCGGTAGAGGGTTGATAGAGAAAGGCACAGTTAAGTGGACTTCCCCTGTAACACTGCAGCCTAAGCCAGATGGCAAGGTACGCTTTTGTATTGATTTCCGTAGGTTAAACGGTTTGACTCCAACTAACCCATATCCTCTTCCTCGGGTTGATGATAGTGTTGACAAAATTGGTAATGCTCGTTTTTTGTCTAAAGTAGATTTAGTAAAAGGTTACTGGCAAGTACCTTTGTCCGAGCGTGCTAAAGAGGTATGTGGTTTTGTTGTGGACGGGAGTACCTACCGGTGCAATGTTATGCCTTACGGGCTTAAGAATGCACCAGCAACGTTTCAGAACCTGATGAATGAAATTGTAAAGGACATTCCAAATTGCACCGTATATTTGGACGATGTAATCATTTATGATGACGACTTTGAGAGCCATTGTGAGCACCTTGAGACCTTGTTCCGGAAACTTAGTGAAGCAGGTCTGGTAGTAAATTTGGCAAAGTGTGACTTCGTAAAAGCCACTGTGCAGTACCTTGGGTTTGTAGTGGGAAGGGGACAGGTGTGCCCTCCTCAGAACAAGGTACAGGCTATCAATAAATTTCCGCACCAACAACCAAGAAGCAGATTATGAGATTCTTGGGTATGATAGGCTACTACAGACGCTTCATAAAAGGTTACTCAACGGTGTTGGCACCTCTCACAGATTTGTTATCTAAAGACAAAAAGTTTTTGTGGGCACCTGAGTGTGAAAAGGCTTTCACTTTGGTGAAACATTTGCTATGTACTCACCCGATACTCAGGGCCCCAGACTTTAACAGGCCTTTTCAGCTGGCAACAGATGCTAGTGGTGTAGGGGCTGGTGCCGTCTTGCTACAGACAGACAATGAAGGTGTGGAACACCCAGTAAGTTTCTTTTCTAAGAAGTTCAATGCTGCACAAAAGAACTATTCTACAATAGAAAAGGAATTACTGGCGATTGTGCTGTCGCTCAGGCACTTCGAGGTGTATGTTCCAGCCTATGGCCCAGTCGTGGTTATCTACACTGATCATCACCCTTTGAGATTCCTGAATCAATTTCACAATCACAATATGAGACTGACCAGGTGGTCTTTGATGTTGCAGGAGTATAACCTGGACATCCGTCATATTGCTGGATGTGACAATGTGATCGCGGATTGTTTATCAAGGGTGGATGATCAGTCGTAGGCTATCACAGGTGTGTGGGTTTGAGTGGAGGAAAATAGGCTGCCCTTATAGTGCAGCCGGGAAAAACATATTAAAATATAAAAATCATATAAAAAACTCTTTCTTTTGATATAGGTAATCGTATAAGTTTGTCATAGCCTATAGAGTTTGAGTAGTCCACAAACTATCAAACGGCTGAGCTGCTGTAAGCTCGCTCTGGGAGCATGATATTGTGTCTTTTTGCTATTGTTGGGAGGAGTTATAAAATGTGAATTTTTGGTTAATAATAAGATGCGTTTTGGTGATAAACTCAGCTTTGTTTTAGTGCCATGCGGTCGCTGGGTCGCTGGGTGTGAGGGGCTTGATGGGGTTCTGTGTTTGTCAGATTTTAGCTCAGGGTTGAGCAAGTAAAATCTTGGGGAGGTGTGACGCATGTCCAGTGTGAGCATGCTGTACAGAACGCCTAGTCATGCCCCACTCTCGCTAGGATCGTCAGGGCAGGAACTTTGGCTGTAGTCTATGTAGAGTTTCCTAACTTAGTTCATGTGAGCCGTTGTACTATAAGTAATATGAATATGTATTTTGTTTTCATCTGAGTCAACGAGTTCTATTTTATATCATTAGTTATAAGTATTGTGTGTAAAACTTATTTGTAATGATGGGAGAAGCGGCAGCCACAGTTGGGGGTCAGTGGGTGCGCCATGCGGGAGGTGGGCCTAACTCACTAGCACTCCCCCCCCCCCTCCCCCCTCCCCTCAGTGCTAGGAAAGCCTTTGTCTATCCCAGAGGAGAGAGAGAAATTACGTAATGATTGTCAGTGGGCGGTCCTTAGTAGTTCACGTTGGGCTCACTAGAGGGCCGAGTATAAAAAGGGAAGTCTAGCCATTTTTTGATCAGAACTCATTAGGCAGAGCGACTTCTCATTTCCCTTGCTAACTATATATATTCTTCTGACTGATGTGAACTTTCTCTACTACCTTACATTCTTATCTCCTCTTTTCCCTACCCTTTTTAACTTCCATGGTCCCGTTGGTGCAGAGCTAGTCAGCCAACGTATTATCGCTTGAGTTCTCATGAGATACATGCCTATTAGATAGCCTATTTTGGAAGGGTTAACTTAGAATAGGATTGATTTATGTTTGTTGCACTTGTCTATGCATTTCCCTGTGTGTTATTATTATTATTCCTGGTTTCTGCTAGTCTAGGTAATGCTAGACTGGGGTAAGGCTTTTCTGTGTTACGAGTTGTTGTTTGATGCAGTGGTTAAGCGATAAACCTGCATACTCGTTTCGGTTCAGTGAAGCCTAGGTTGTCTTCGCGGCTGACTGTGTTGAGTTAATAATTTACAGTGCGTGAGGGCAAGAGCCTAACCACCCTGTATTTTATTAACAGCTTGTTTTTACTTTGTCAAGGAGCCGGGAGAAAACCAGATACAAGGGATCTGGATTTCTCAAAGTGCACTTGTTAGTGTTAACGTAATACTTTAAACAGTTGTGAGGACTTCGCTAGGCTACGAGCCGTTTTTTGCTCAGTCACTGCTACCTTTTGCCCACAGTACCCCAGCTAGACTTTACTCGATTAGTAGATACAGAATAGTATTGAAGCTTTCCTTATGTATGATATTGTTTATGCACTATTGATTTCATGTGTTGCAAGCTTGGCTACTTTAGTGATTAGTGGCCCACGAGCACAATCCGAGTAGGCTATTGCCGTTGCATTTGCGGAGTACTTCTTTTTAATGTTTGCCATTTACTATTGCATATTCTTTTAATTATTCTTATGCCAATTTAAACCTGTAATAGTATTTAATTGCCAGTGTTTTTCTTATTGAATTACTGTTCAAAATCCGATACGTACTTCTTACGAGCATCCGAGAAGCATCTAACTTTTTTCAGAAGATTCCTTGCTCGATGCTTAAGGACTATTAATTAACGTAACGTAATAGTGCCGATCCGAAGTAGAGGGTGGAGGACTTCTTAAGTTCTTAGTCAAGGGTGGATTACTTCGGCTTCGGCCAACACTATTCTTTGGTGTTGTTGTTTCTTACTTCTTTGTTTGATTGTTGACCAGACTAGAGAATTCCTGTCTCTTTATTAGTCTGTTGTTGAACACTAGTACCGAGTTCTTGTATACCCCGTTATAGCAGATTGAACTCTGGAGGGTATTGGTGTTTTTTGTTCGGCTGGCAGTACTCAGGGGTTGGGATCGTGTGTTTCCGTTGTGGCAGCGAGCCGTATTAGAGTCCTGATTGAGAGCCCTTGTGTACCCGAGTGCCAGGTCGTAACACACTTCATTCACGGTTTTATTCCAGTGAATCCTGGTAACTCCCAGTGACTCGCAGGTACACTCCCGCTGACTCCTACTGTGTCGTGAGGGCACGTGGAATTTCGGACACTCGCGGTCATATTTGCAGGAATCACTAGGAGTCGACACTCCTAGTGATTCTTGCGCGCACTCCTGACTGTGTGAGGGCCCCTTTACTTATTTCCTTCATTTGGATTTAATGGGATTCGTAAGTAGATTATACCAAATATATATAATCCTTTGGTAAAGGTATCAGTTAATGGGGTATTTTGATATTGTATTGGTTGAAAGGAACCAAGCCTCAGGCGAGACATCTTTGTTGATAGAGACGCCGTGAGGGCCATTGCAGGTGGTCATACCACCCGAGGTGCCCTTAAAACTCACCAAGAGATGCCGCACACACACTCTCTTTCTCATTAGATTCCGCTTAGACACCTTATTTGTTGTGTTTCCTCAAACCTGGCCTGCCCGTAGCCGCTGGACTAACTCATACCACTCCAGACCACGTGATATACTGTATATCTAAAATAACGAGAATGAGGAAGTTACCCATAAACAGGAAACGAAAGGCACCAGAGGAAAACGAGACAGAACAAACGGGAAGACAGAAGAAAGGGAGAACTGAAATAGAAACTTGCCAACACCACGATCGATCGTAGCTAAAGAGGAGAAGTTGCCACAAACTACCCAACACCCCGCAGACAGAAAAGGGAAGAAGACTCTTACCCACTGAAATACTAATGATGAACACATACGTGTAATGTTACTGATGAAATGATCTAAATTATGCTATCCTGCTAGACGATCACTAGCTAGAACATCTGTTAATTTCCATATACAATTAGTTTTAAGGCCCACGGTTATTACCCTGTAAAAATTATAAACAACAATACATTGTTCTTTGTGTATAAATACATTTATAATGGCCAAGAAACTGTCTCACCATTATTAATGTAAGGATCACCAGCAGACATACCTTTAACCTACAGTATACTAATGTTAGTTATAAGAAATCGAGTACATTACTTAATATGTACTAACTTGATTACTAATTATTTTTGTATGATTTACACGATCAACTAAAAATACCTCATGTCCTCTATGATACAGAAACTATCATCAGTATGCTATAATAATATACCAAGAGTAGACCAAACTTATTCCTTAACTTTTCCACAACCTTAATTTAAGTGATCTCACTACTGGTACTATTGCACTGATAAATGAACCACATTATCCTACTTAAATACAGTGTTCACTACCTTCCATTTACCTTGTACGTGTACCAGGCATTCCCACCTTCGCTTATTCTGTTTACCATTCCTTGTAACAGGATAGCTCACCGTAATACTCTTAATATTAACCCTCAAAGAGCAGCTGACGACTTGAGTAACATTAGAGAACCTAGGCCCAAAGAGCGGCGGACAACTTAAGTAGCAAGGGATGTTGCGCAGATTATCGGCATTATGAGAGAGTCCACAGGGTGGGAGGACCGTAGGCGGGCTCTGACTGTTCAGCGTGGACCTAGTCCCGCCACTGATATCACCACAACTTGTGTACATATCCCTCGTCTCGTTAGATAGGGTAAAATCTTGGGAAATTACCGTATTTTAGGGTTTTTGTACTCGCGTTGCAACATAGTTGCAAGCGAACCTGTTGTCGTACAAGGATGATTCAGGTGTCATTGGAAAGCTCTATTATCGCCCTTTCACGGATACATAATTGTATTACGCTCTGGCTCTTGTTTATGCATGAAAAAGAGCATGGAATGATGCTCGTTTAGGGTAAATCTGCCCGCCACACAGGTCGTAAAAGTTACAAACATCGCCGTTGGACAGGGGTTAAGTATGAAAACTAGAACACTTTTACTTATGTATTAATCTGATTATAATTTCTTCTGTTAAAATTAATAATGATAAACTAAAATATCTCATGTCATCTATGCTATACCCCTTACCCTTATTTATGCTCTAATAATATACTAAGGAGTGGATAAAATCAATCCTTAATTTTCCCCCATCATCGAATTTGAATACCTCACTACTATATTGTTATAACGACAAAAGCAGCTCCATTGTCGAAATTAAATACTATGTTCACTATATTCCAAATACTGCGTTATGTTTACTGCGCATCCCCACATTCACTTGTTCTGCCTGCCACTCCTTGCAACGACATACACTCGCCGTAAATTCAAACCTCAGAATGCTTTTCCATGTACTATTGTTTTATTATTACTGAGAACCATATTCTCTCGTCTTCTTTTCCATGTACTATTGTTTTATTATTACTGAGAACCATATTCTCTCGTCTTCTTTTTCTGATCTTAATATAAGCACTTTATTACCATCATGCAATGTCAACCACAGTCTACTGTATATATAGCGCTCCCTTATAATTGAGTACTATAATAAAAACTAAAACAGACGAAGTTCCCACCAGCGTAAGAAGAACTCCTCCCAACAACAGGAGGATGCACGCTCGCACCCTTGCTGTACTCAAGGGGTGAACGGGTACCACGCAGTAATCGCCAATACCATGTCAGTGAAATCTAGGCAGGGTAAGCAATTCTGCGGCTTCTAGATCCCTGGCATACCAAGTTGAGAATCTTCAGGATTACCCTCCCATTCAAGGAGATAGACGGCATACTGAAAGTCTACTTGTCTGAGGAGTTTAAATCTTTTTGAGGGATCCTTGTTAGTTGTGGCATGCCATCAGCTAACATAGACACCTTTAATAGGCTACACCTTGAATAGTAAAAGTTTGAAGTATCCAGGCATACCTACCCTTCAAAGTTTTACTATTTGAAATGCAACCACTGCATCCTATCAGAGGATCTTTGTTACTAGTGGCATACCATTAGTTAACATAGACGCCTTAATTTCTTAGGTTTTGCTTTAATAGTAGGAAGTTAAGGGATCCAGGCATACCTACCCCTCAATGCTCTACTATTAAAACTGCACTCTGACTCCTCACAAGGGATCTTGGCATACCACGGTCACTTGTATGGGAAAGGGCTTTGCGAGACACCTTCACAGGCACTCTGCATATAGAGTCCTAAGTGCATTTCGTCTGTTGGCATACGAGAGATCTTGGCATACCACGGTCACTTGTGAAAGTAAGGGCTTTGTGAGATACCTTCACAGGCACTCTGCATATAAAAGTCCTAGGTGCATTTTGTCTGTGGCATACCATTAGACTTTGCAACTAAAAAGGTTTAAACACCGCCCCGAGTCCCTTGAACCTCTTACAACGATCAGAGGCAGTCGAGAAAGACAAATTACCCGTCTTCTCGCGTTAGCCCGATATAGTGCTATTTCGTCATAACTGAGGCACTATATTTATGACCCTAATCCAAGAGTACCCGAACAGGACTTCATCACCGGTTGATATAACGGTCACGATAGTCGAGTATCCCTGAGCTATAGGCTATATATGCTCGCGTTAGTCCGATGCGGTGCCCATCTATTTAATTATAGTTATGGAGCCACATCTAAGACCTCAATCTCATCAACCCCTCTGTAACTTACTTCACACGACAGGCCCACCTAGACGGCCGACGGTGACCCAAATCAAAATCAAAAGAAGACCTCCCTAGTTACGTTGCCTGCATTCCTAATTCCAATTAACCCGGTGGACCCCAAGCGACTTAAAATAAATGTACACTCCAGGACCACTCACTTGTAATTTTTTTTTATTTTTCATGAAAACACATGGCATGGGTTAGTAATGAAGGAAAAACAACAAAAAACGCTCACCTAGGTCATTTAGGGGTCCTGGGGGGAGGCAGAAAGGCACAATTAACATGGGGTGATAGGTAGGCAATATACTGGAAAATCTATTCCGTGCACGCCCACACCCACGCGGGTGGACTTGGAGGGTTGGCAACCATCAGTACTGTTCCATGGGTTCATAAAGTAGTTCCCATACAAATCTGAACCCTCTAGGTGCCATAGAACAAGAGTAATTAACGCAAACACAACCATTGCGTCGCTGGGGATTAGCGTTGCATACATAGGCGACGCATAACGTGCGTCACTGGTACTCATTTAGATTAAGAAGGAAAAAAAAAAGGTAGAAACTATAACAATTGACCTTCTGAATCCTGTATTTTTTTTTTCTATGTGAATGAGGGAGACAAAAGGCATAACTGCCTTGAGCGAGTGCCTCCCCCAGATTTCATAGAGTGACAGGGCCAAAATCAAGGGACGTTCGAGCTAAAATGCCTGGACACACAGAGTTTGAAGCAATTTAAGTCATAGGAAGAGGGAAAGACTGATTCTGGGAGAGAGTTCCAGAGCTCAGCAGTTGAATAGAAGAAAGTCTGAGAATAGCGTTTCACTCTTGGGTTGGAGAGTCGCACAGAGTAAGGGTGGGATTGCATTGCAAGGCGGATACTACGTACCCTACGTAGAGGAAGGGGTATATACTGAGAGAGCTCCGAGGAACACTGATCATTGTAGTAGCGATAGAATAGTGAGAGAGATGCAACATTGCGGTGAAGAGAGAGAGATTGCAGAGAGTTGGTGAGTGGACGGGAGTTAATGATACGAAAGGCTTTCCTTTCTACTTTATCTAGGAGTGCGGTGTGAGAGGATCCTCCCCACACATGTGAACAATACTCAATACAAGGACGCACTGTGCCCCTGTATAGAGCAAGAAGCTGCGCAGGGGTAAAGAACCCCTTGAGGCAGTTGAGCACACCCAGATTCTGGGAGGCTGCCTTAGCGAGACTGGTAATATGGTCTTTCCAAGTGAGAGCAGAAGAAAAAGAGACACGGAGAACATTGAGGGAAGATGAAGTGTTGATTTTTGTATTGTTGAAGAATAAGGGATAGTCCTCTGGAGGTTCCTGATGGGTAGTAAGATGGATAAATTGAGTTTTGGAAGCATTAAATGTAACAAGGTTTTCTCTACCCCAATTGGAAATAGTAGCTAGATAAGAAGATAAGCATTTTATGGCTTCATTACGTTTACTTTTGAGGGACTGCTGGCTGGGGCGTTCTGGAAAACTAATTGAGTGGTGTAAAGTAGAGTCGTCTGCATATGAATGGATGGGACTAGATGTACAGTTAAGAAGATAATATATGAAAATTAGAAAGAGAATGGGAGATAGGACAGAACCCTGAGGAACAGCCGGAGTTGATAGGATGAGGAATTGAGCGATGGCCGTCCAGAACCGCAGCTATGGAATGGCCGGAAAGGAAATTAGAGACAAAGGAACAGATGGAGGGACAGAAACCGAAGGAGGGCAGTTTGGAAATTAAAGACTTGTGCCAGACTCTATCGAAGGCCTTCGATATGTATAGTGCAACAGAAAAAGTCTCACCGAAGTCCCGAAAGTTGGATGACCAAGAATTAGTAAGATATGAAAGAAGATCACCAGTAGAGCGACCCTTAAGGAAGCCATACTGGCGATCTGAGAGCAGATTATGAGAAGAGAAATGCTTAAGAACTTTGGAAGCAAGAATAGTTTCAAAAACTTTAGAGATACAAGAGATGAAAGTAATTGGACGATAGTTGGAAGGTTGAGAGCGGTCACCCTTCTTTGGGACAGGTTGAATGAGAGCAATCTTTCAGCAAGCTGAATAACATCGTCTAAAGTTACCAAATATACAGAGATACGACGTCATGTTTAGTACTAATACGATGACGCCTTTAATTTAATCTTTGTATCATTAGGCAATTATATGGGGAGATAGTTTTCCCCATAGATACTTCCTCAGTTGAATAATATCGCGTAGTGTTACCTAGAGTAACATTTAAATTATGCCGTCTATTTTAAGGGGTTAACCCCTTCTGTACCAGCGACCTATTTTAATTGTATTCTATCTATATTTAGACGATTGTGTGCAGTTTAATGAGGATCTGTGGTAGTAATAACGGTTAAGTGAGATATTTCGAAGCCTGTTAATTGCTGGCAGCTCTTTTTAAACTGAATAAAAACGTCTAATAATATCCAGTATAAAGTTAAAAGGACGGCGTCGGTATAGAATGAGTTAACATATTATATTAAAAGGACGGCGTTGGTATAGAATGAGTTAACATATTATATTAAAAGGACGGCGTCGGTATAGAATGAGTTAACATATTATATTAAAAGGACGGCGTCGGTATAGAATGAGTTAACATATTATATTAAAAGGACGGCGTCTGTATAGAATGAGTTCACATATTATATTCTTCGCACCCAGGTATGTATTGCGCCTTGCCCTACATCGCTCTACACTTGTTTCAACTGGGCCTCACATACCAAGAGATGGGTACAGTGGTTGCTTTCCTGCCCATCCCAGCTCTACTGGGTCCTTCTCTCTCAGGTAACAAGCTCTTCTGGTTCCGTACTCTCAGGTAACAAGGTCTACTGGGTCCTTCTCTCTCAGGTAATACTAAAAATCTTTCCTGAGTACTTTTTTCACAGGTAATAAGCTCTACTGGGTCCTTCTGTTTCAGGTAACAAGCTCTACTGGGTCCTCTCTCAGGCAACAAGATATACTTGGTCCTTCTCTCTCAGGTAACAATAAAAAGCTCTAATGGGTTTTCTCCCAGGTAACAAGATCTCCCAGGTAACAGGCTCTAGTCGGTCCTGCTCATTATGTCTCCAATAAAGTAAATATACGATAACAAAGCTGTCGTGGACAGGAATACTTGAACAACTCCATGATGAAATATTGTCAGTGAGGGGTGAGTTGTTAAACCCAATTATCCAATCTAATGCATTTAATTCCGATTCTCAAATTACGTTCTTAATGTATCTTCATTATTCCTCCAAAAAATGTACAATTATTCATGACCACGACTGTACACATTCTAAGACTTTTCAGTAATATACACTAATATTATACGATGCAATTGTGTTAAACAAGACTGATCCAATTATTCAAAATTACTACTACATACCGATTACTTGTACCAATTGTTTTAGAGTATATAGTCATATTTATTTTCTATATGGATGAAGGAGACAAAAGGAAGAACAGCCTGTGATTCGTGCCTTCCTCTGAGTTGAAAAAGTGACAGGGCCAAGATCAAGGAACATTCGAGCCAAAATGCCTGAACACAGAAAGTTTGAAGCAATTTATGTAATAGATGAGGGAAAGATGGGTTCAGGGAGAGAGCTCCAGAGCTCAGCTGTTAAATAGAAAAATACTGGGAACATCGGTTTACTCTTGAGTTGGAGAGTTCCACAGAGTAGGGGTGGGATTGTGTTGCATGATAGGTGGTTCGTGCTCTCTGTAGAGTTTTTTTTTTACACTGAGAGAGCTCTGGGGAAAACTGATTATTGTAATAGCGGTGGAATAGTGAGAGAAATGCAACATTGCGGTGAAGAGAAAGAGACACTGCAGAGAATTGGTGAGTGGACGTGAGTTACTGATGCAAAATGTTTTTTGTTTCTACTTTGTCTAAATAGTGTAGGCATATTTGCAATTTCGTGTATTTTTTGTTGTTAAAAGCAAAAACTCACCTGATTTTGTAAGAAGGTATCATAAGCTTTAAACAAAATTAAGGTAGCATTTTTTCGGAACATTCTAAGGGTATGAAATCCAAGATGGCGTCCAAAATGGCCGCCGAACACTAATAATGCGATATCTTTGCGAGTACACGTGATGCAATTACAAATAAAGTGTCTAAATATATGTTTTCTGAGACCAGGAATCTAATTGAATCATCAAATTTATGTTATATGTATGATCTACATGCCAAATTCCAAAATGGCCACCGCGCACCCGCAATGTAAGCTATACCTTCTCCCTTTGCATGCATTACCAAGCCAACAGGATTTTGTAATTACAAACCAAGTATCTATTTAAAGACATGTATTTTTCACAAAGAATACATAATTAACAAGCCAACAAACAGATCTAAATCAAATGAAATACTTGAATTACTGTTCAATCTCTTAAATCGTTTTTCATTTAGTAGTTATAACAATGGATATCAAGTGAATTATTATTTTGTGAATGTGATAGAAAGTAACACCTCAATCTTCACAGTCTTCATTTATCCCTGGTTGGACAGTTTTGTTGTTGCAGCTGAAAACCCAGCATCCACAAACTTCCGTACATGGGATATTGTTCTTGCGACAGCTGCACCTTCCTTCGCATCCACGTTTGCACCCGCACTTTATGAGGTGCAATACTGCTTCAGGAGCTGGTGGATTCAAACAGCGAACTGGAGAGAAGTGACTTGAACCTGCATCAAATGTCCAACCAAATGCAGCTGGTGCTGGGAGGCACGGGTGAGTTTCACAAGCTTTTCTCCAAATCATGGATATGTAATGTGCCCGACGAATGTGTAAGTCCAGTGAACCAGAAGTTGGTGGGAGGTTTTCTCCTTCGGCTGCATGATTTGAGAAGAGGAACCAACGGAGCTCATTCACTTTTGTGTAGATTTTGAATCGATACAAAATACAGACAAAGCGTTCCAACTGAGAGCATACATCAGCGGGCAGGTCAATGTCATTCCCGAGCATTGCTAGTGCATCCAGGATCTCATCATCACAAGACATAAATGCCTTGAAGCACGAGTCTTTGGTTCTGCCAGCAAATCTACCAGACATATCGGAACCTGTCAGAGCATGAAAACCTAACAGTGCAGAAGCGCGCTTTGGTCCTAAGTTGTTGTATATGCTCCGCACAGAAATGTGCCTCTTCAGCCTGCCCTTTCCCGTAAGGAAGGTTGTAGACGTTGGTAAGTTTGGATATATGTAGACAAGCAACAATAAGACGTCTGTGTCTGGGGAACTGACACCAAGTTCTGCTTCATTGAGAACAGTTAGAGCATGCAGTACAAGCAAAGTGTCTGCCTCTTCTTGGCTGTGAGTGAGGAGCGAGTCTGGGATATCAACATTGCCCTTGGTTTGTGTTCCTGAGGTCACCATAAGTTTTTTCAGTCTGTTGTTGGAGCTCTTGCTGTGACATACAAATTTGTCAGCCAAATACTCGGTCAGTTCTCCTTTGGTGTGGATATCTGATAAGAAGTCCTTCAGGGAAATATTTTGGATTAAAGTGTTGTCTTTCATGTGGTAATATGTTTACTTTCCCTTGGTCCTCTTTGTCCTCATCTGTTCCTTGAGCGATGTTTTAATGTACCGGTCGAACACCAATCTGACCTCATCATATTGTGCTGCCATGTTACAGATTTTCTGGAGAAGGGCATCTGCAAAGTCTTGGCATGTTTTCATTTGTTCCGTTTTGCTAACTGAATTTACCACAGCCATCCCATCAATAATGATCACTCGGTGTGCTGACGATTCATCTGTTGGGTCAACATTTGTATGTTCCACTGCTGTGTCTGCCACCTACAAGGGTACTTGGATTGCTTGGTTATCAGATGGCTCACTTCCAGTTGCCTCATTGCTGTCAGCTTGAACCTGTTGTGTGTTACTGTCCAGCTTCTCAAGATGATGAAGTATTGATGCCTTATCGTATGCCAGCAGGAGGGATCCATCTGAAGCAAATAGTGATCGAGGCACCACACCAAACTCATAAGTTCCGATGCATTCCTTGAGATTCAGCTCTGGTCGACTTCTTGAAATAACAATGAACCGTTGCAACAGTCCTCGCTCTTCTTTGATTTTGACCACCTTTTCTCCCATTCGGATTTCTGCCGTTGCATTGGCACTTTTGAAGGTACCCAGTTTCTTTTTGGTCATTTTGTCCCACACAGTAAGTTTTCTTTCCGTTAGGCGTTCAGTGACGAAACCTTCAAACATCTGTTGCCCAATCTCATCACGCCGAAGGATGTCGTTGGTATTAGTTTCATTCATAACTGCTTTGGTGAGCAGGTTGTAGATCTCATCCTCATCAGCGGATTCAAATGGGTTTTCATGCTCGTGAAATACTGCACTGAGTTTGACAGCATTTTGTGTTATTCAGGAGAGCTTTCCCCCTGTAAGCTCATGGTGCTGTGTTCTCTTCGCCTTGCTGCCAGTGAAGTACTTTTTCTCAAATTCATGTTGTATGTTTGAGAGTTCAGGTGCAATAAGGAAGTACTTGTCCAGTGACTTTCCATTATGTGTGATTCCAACTATGCCTCCAATAACCTTGAGTTCACGATTCTCTTGTTCAATCCCATGGTCTGGGCCTATTGATTTGAATCCAGCAACACCTTTGGTGACGCAGAAGTTCCCTTTCATGAACTCTGCCCAGATCTCAGTCCTGTTTGTTGCATTGTAGAAATGTACAGTGGTAGAAGGCGTGCATAGTTTAAATGATCATGGGCAAAGAAGTACTTCATGAGTGATTCCAGACTCTGCATGTGCAGCAATAGGTCTCGTTGTCTGGTGGCTAGAACAAATTGGAGGATGGTCTCGAACTGCTTCATGTAGTTTCCGATGAAATGCTGAATCTTGTTTGCAGTGCCTTCAGAATGTTTGATCTTTTGGAAGATGTCCCTGGATTCGAACATTTCGATTGTTTTTATAACGGCATCACTGAGTTTGTGTCTGCTTCCTGAGTCTGTATTGATGTCTTGCTGATAGGCTTCTCCCAAAAGAGTGGATGTTTCCTTCAAGAAAGCTTCTTCATCAGGCTGAAGTTGCAGGAACTTTCGGAAGTACAAACTGTACAAAGCAAGCAAGGTAACTGTATGAGCTTCAAGTGCTCGATACATGTGTTTTCCGTTGAGTATTTGTGTTACAGTTGTAGGTGAGTAAAGTCCAGCTTCGACCCATGCTTGGTCAATACCCCTCCCTTCCACATAATTAGCCAACGTAGCCAGTGCCCAGAAGACGATGTGCAGCTCGCCAGGTCGAAACAAGAACTGCTTATTGATGTCCTCACGCTCCATCCACAACTTCATGGCCATTTCGTATAGCTGAAGATCAAGAGTCACGACTGTGATAGATTCTGGTCCCATGGCATGAGTGGCGATAGCATGTGCTCTCATCAGACCTGTGAACAGGGTGTCGTACTTTGTTGGTGGCAATCGTATTAGTGGTGGTACAAGGGCAATGTTTGTCTTGGAACCAGATAGAGACAACAGAGAGTTGAAGGCGCCCCATGTTCCTGGAGAAGTAGAGCTTGATTTTACTTCTACTTCACTTTCTATGAAGTCCAAACAGCCAATAATCCATGCCATATCCTTCTCTTTGTTTGGCTGTGAGCTGGACTTGCAGGAATTCAGTGTGCAAATACACTTTTTGTTTGTTGGTATTGGTTTGTCACATGATAATATCTCACATGGAACAACCTCCTCTAATGTTTGAGACCTTGATGACCGATCGATATCAAGTGGTGTTGCTGGGGATTTGTCAGATGCAGTCTGATATACAGCGGTGGCAGTGCCATGGAGTGTGTTCATGCCACAAGGCGTGGATTCGAGAAAATCTATGTTGTCCAGTGCAAACTAAACAAACATGTCGTTAACCAACCAAGGTGGTCGATAAATTCCTCCCATGGATTTCATCCTTTCAAGAACAACATTTGCGACAGCAGTCTCTATTTCCATTACCTTGTTGTACGGGACAGTGAGGTCTTGTTTGCCTAATGTCTCCACAAGGGCCTTGGACCTGGTGTTTTTGTGCACATCCAGAACTAAGCCGACGGTAAGGGGAGTCTCAGTGCGGTGTTTGAAAGCGACATCTTCATTTTTTGTTTCATAGGTGACCTGCCAATCAGACTTGTATGCACATACGAAATGTTGCGCCAGCACAGATGCACTTTGGTTCATAGATTCGGCCCTGCTGATTGTTTTAACCTGATGTAAACCTTGGATAGCATGCTTGCAGAAGAGTTGAAGCAAAGCAGGTGGTTCATAATTATCAAATGTTCCTTCGAATTTCCACGGGGTTGCGCTTGCAATGTCTCTTCTCAGTATTTTAGCTGCTTTCAGAAGGACTTTCACATCTTCTCTTAGGTCTTTTGTATCGGTGGCCAACGCACCAGCTAACAGTGTTTCCTTGGCTATTGTAGAAAGTACTTGCTCAGGTTTGGTTTTGTCTGGAGGCCTAGTGAAGTGCACATCAGCGATGTTGTCCAAAATCAATTGCTTTAAGTATGGTTTGTATCGCAAATTTTCGGGTAAAGGGAACCCATTGGCTTCTAGCAAACCAACATATGATTGTTCAATGTCGTTCATATTCAAAGCTGAACTGTTAGATGGGTCTTTGATTTCAGTTTTCACCATGTCGAGCATCTCCAGGTCAGACACTAACTGTGCAAAATGAACATGCTGTTTTGGAGGTCTGTTAGCTTTTTCTATGTCTCGTTTTGCATGGCCTAAGCACAGAAGGTGATACTTCATGTCCTCAGCAACTGCTGTAAGAAGATCAGATGAGCCTACAACATTGCTCAGTCTGACTTTCAAAAGTTTTCTGTCTGTTTGTTGACCAATGGTTTTGAGCTGAGCTCCCATGTTTTCAGTTGAGACATCGTGCAATTTGTCTGCTTTGTCTTCCTGACAAATGACACACATCTCCTTGTCGAAAGCCTGACTTCTGGTAGATCGCTATGATGTGGAAGCACTTGTAGATGCAGCATCAGATTTTGGCGGTCGTCCTTTTGTCTTCTGGTTTACATCACTGACGCTGCCTGTCGCTTGTCCTTTCTCATATCTGGTCTTGGCTCGTTCAATGAATGTTTTATGTGTGAGATCCTTATAACATGTCTTGTGGTATGAAACACCATTCTGTAACAGTTCATGGGCAGACAAACTTTTTATGAGAGTCTTTAATGCAGATAATTCTGTTTCCCCATATGAACATCGAACATGAGTTGTTGTAATTACTTTCTCTACTGAAGGCAAAGAAGGACGAAGCACATAGTTTGTATAATCTGTTTGCTTGCTGCTCAACTGGCAAATAAAGCATAGTTGAAAATCCACTGTTTTTTACTTCTTGTTAGATGAAGACTCTGCCATTTTGGTACTTGCAGCCTGCAAAAGAAGAAAAGAATATGTTAGTATAATGATCACTATTTCACGCCACGAAATAACATAGTTATTTTGTATTTAAACAATGATGGCGTATCAAAAACACAATAAATATTCTTAGATTCACACATAGTTATACGCACATGTTTGAACATACATGTAAAAATAGATATACAAAGTTATATAGTTAACAATAAAAACACATGTATATAAATACCCACAGAATAAACAAGGTGCACGCAAAGATGCGAGGAGACAACTAACATCGGTGTTACCAGATAATTAATCAAAATCAAAAGTAACGATTTCCGGCCGCCATATTGACATAAAAAAGGCAGCCTCTGTCTGAAATTGTGCAAACTAAAAAGATTAGTAGTCAGGTGGGAGTTATTGTTATTATAGTCACCTCTATATACAAGTTCCAAGCAGTTCATGCTGAAAAAAATATATTTAAACCACATTTATTTAATTTTAGCGTCAAATTTAGGGCGTTTTGCTACGGTGGCGGCCATCTTGGATTTCAGGCCGTTAGAATGCTCAGAAAAAATGCCACCCTAATTTTGTTTCATGTTTATAGTATCATCTAACAAAATCAAGTGAGTTTTTGCTATTAACAAAAAAAATACACGAATCCTTTTTTAAATGACAAATGTGCCTACACTAAAAAGTGCTGTGTGAGAAGAGCCTCCCTTCATGTGTGAATAATACTCAATATATGGACGCACTGTACCCCTGTACAGAGCAAGAAGCTGTGCAGGGGTAAAGAACCCACAGAGGTGTACAAAGGAGTACAAAGAAATACAAAGGAAATCAAGCAACAACAGATCAAGGCTGCTTGCCCTCCAAAACATTGATGGTGTCTAAACAATAGTTTAGAGAGGGGTAAGGACAAAATGGAAAGGGAAGACTGCCCTTTGGACAAATGTCCGTGGCAGGATTAGATGTTAATAGGGGACAGTTGTTAGTAAAACAAATAATAATAATAATTATAATACATTTTTTTTATTCATTTACAAATGCAGTCAGTCGTGGAATTAAGGTAAGGTGTTTGTCTAGGCGAAATTTAAAAGAATCAACAGTGTTGCAGTCTTTGACATCTCGGGGAAGCCCATTCCACAAGGTGACAACTTGATTGAAGA
Source organism: Paralithodes platypus (assembly GCA_032716605.1). NCBI lineage: Eukaryota > Metazoa > Arthropoda > Malacostraca > Decapoda > Lithodidae > Paralithodes > Paralithodes platypus. Next base: position 31,825,629 of record CM064564.1, on the reverse strand, counting down.
AGAAATTCTTAGACTCGTGTGACTTAAAAGATTTACCAATAATTTTGCAACCGTTCCACGCGTGTAATTTGATTGGTCGATAGTGAAATATTTATTACAGTTCATATTGTCGATGCCTTTAGAGTAATACCGGTAACTATAATAGAGGCAGAGGAGATGACCAGAGGGAAATGGAGAAGTCGTAAAACAATGCGATGTAGAAAAAAGTATAAGGAGAAAATATGGATAATGTTTGAGATCCAACTAAAGTGGTGTCACAAGACTCTAATATTTCGTGAACATTTGGATATATGGTTTATATAACTCGAGCATTATTTACGGATAATAGAGTAACAAGTGAAAATACCTTCATGAATCAAATGTGTCTGCAATTGTCACTATTTATATATTCTTGGCTTAAATTTGGTGACACAAGTTTAAAATTAACTGTTAAAAAGTTCACTTGGCACTGTGGAAAGAGGTATGATATTACGCAAAGTACCTATGGAAGATTATTGGAAACCGAAATGTAACCTGTGATGTATGACGATTACACAATAATAATAATAATAGTTAACACCCCAGCCGCGTGGCCCGACATATGTCGGGTGAGAGAACCATGGCCATCCCTGCGGGGCCGGACATATGTCGGAAGGGATGTTGAGCACATTATCGGCTCTGAAAGAGAGTCCACGCGTTGGGAGGAAGATAGGCGGGCTCTGACCGTTCGACATGGACCGAGTGAGGTGACTGAGCTCCCCACCACAACATTCCACACCCCTCGCCTCGCGAGACAAGGACAAAACTCGGAAATTTACCGTATTTTAGGGTTTTTGCCTTCGTGTTGCGCAATTGTTGCAAGAGAACCCGTGGTCGTACAAGGATGATTCAGGTGTCATTGGAAAGCTCTAGTATCGCTCTTTCACGGATACATAATTGTATTACCTCTGGCTCTTGTTTATGCATGAAAAAGAGCATGGAATGAAGCTCATTTAGGGTAAATATGCCCGCCAGGCAGGTAGTAGAAGTTACAAACATCCCCGTTTGACAGGGGCTAAGGGATACAATAAATAAATACTAATTGGTGTATTAGATATAATAATATTATATTAACCCTTAACTGGCGGCGCGCAACATAAGTCGAGTATAATAAATCTGGACTATCTGGCGGCGCTCGACATAGGTCGTGTGGCAATTTCAGCACGTAATGTTGCTGAGAGAGAGAGACAAGTGGTGGCAGGGGAGTAGCGAGCGTATGACTGCTCCAGACCACCGCCGGCGGAACCTACGGACACAGAATCCACCACCTCCTCCCTCCCTCTCTCACTCGCTATATACGGAATTGTATGGGGAAAGTGCCGAATTACATGCTTTTTGCACTCGCGTTGTGCGGTTGTTGCAAGAAAACTAGCCATCATAAAAGGATCGTTATGGTGTCATTGGAAAGCTCTGTTTATGCCCTTTCAGGGATAGATACTTGTTTTACGCTCTGGGTCTTATTTAGGCATGAAAATGATCACGTAAACAGCCCTATTTTGGCTAAAAACACCCCGCTGGGCGGTACATATAAATAAACCGCCTAGCCCGCTAATGTAGTGTTAAACAACAGATTACAGTTAGAATTATTGAATAACTATTTATATAATATATATATATTACAAATTACTTTTGACAGTCACTGTAAGTATGGGGTTAAGATTAGGAAGACGTACTAACTGTACGATCCTTTATTTCTTATAAGGGTTAACTTTGAACTCTTAGTAAGGATGACTAAAGGTGTCGTTGTCCTTAGGAGTTAAATATGTTATGTTTTAGTTATACCGTATTAACACCTTACGAGCGGCCTATGCAGTTTATTTATATGTACCGCCCAGCGGGGTGTTTTTAGCCAAAATAGGGCTGTTTACGTGATCATTTTCATGCCTAAATAAGACCCAGAACGTAAAACAAGTACCTATCCCTGAAAGGGCATAAACAGAGCTTTCGAATGGACACCATAACGATCCTTTTATGATGGCTAGTTTTTCTTGCAATAACCCGTGCACGCGACGCGAGTGCAAAAAGCATGTAATTCGGTACTTTCCCCATATAATTCAGTATGTAGCGAGGGTGAGGAGAGGGAGGACGGGATGCTGAGATTCGTGTCAGTAGGTTCGCCGCGGTGGTCTGGAGCAGTCATACGCTCGCTAGTCTCCTGCCACCACTTGTCTCTCTCTCTCAGCGACATTATGTGCTGAAATTGCCACTCGACCTATGTCGAGCGCCGCCACATAGTCCAGCTTTATTTAACTCGACTTATGTGGTGAGCCGCTAATTAAGGGTTAAGGGTTACGTTTTGAGTTACGTTCCTAATAGGTTGATTGTAGGTTGATCTCAGCTCTCGTTCTCTTCTCGTTGATGATCATTATATTAATTAGGTAGATAATTGTATCGCCGCCACCATCCCACTTATACCTTATACATATTATATATAGGTAAAGGGGAAAAGGAAAGAATGTGGTATCCAACCAACTTTGATATTTATTCAAGTAACAACTGAATAGATAATTATACAGATGTACTATTAATATAAGGGAGAATGTATTCTGTCAAGAGAGAATATCTCCCAGACCTCTTGGTATGACTGAGGCCTGTATCTATCTAACCCCTCAATACCTCTCCACCCTCTCCACATCCTTGGTCTACTTCGAAAAACCACCTCTACGGCAACAACCCGTCGACCTCGCATCACCCTTTGGTCATACGATCAGTGCCTGGGCGGACAACAAGGTGCCAGGCGTAAGCTTATATTGTGTGGGGGGAGTGGAAAGGAACCTGAGTCAATGAATTTGAAGAGGTGAAAGATCACCATGTACAGTCCACCACATAAATATATGGACACTGTAACTAAAGCACCTTAAAATTATATGAGAGTTGTAATAATGATTGCATAGTACTGTAGAATAATACAATCGTGAGATGTAATACGCCCTCACTAAAATATTACTTGCGTATCCACCGCAAGGCAGATACTTAGATTATGTGAGAGTAAAAGAGTTAAGTTAAAGATTAAACAAACATTTCAGTTGAAGACAAAAAATCAAAAGTGGAATGGAAATTTTCTAAGTATTTTGTTAACCCATTGAGGACCAGCGACTCACTGTTTGCGTCGGCAATGTTTGTAACGCTAAACCCCAGCGTCACATTAGGTGCGTCATGGTTAATTACTCCGGTCCTATGGCACCTAGAGGGATCAGATTTATACGGGAACTGTGTAAGTATCCCACGCAACAATGCCAATGGTTGAAAACTCTCAAAGTCCAACCGCATGAGCGTGCAAAAACCGATTTTTGCCTGTTTTTGCCTACCAATTTCCCCATGTTAATTCCGACTTTCGGGCGCACCGTAGGCAGCAGCAGATCCAGGGGGGGGGGGGGGTGGCCCCCCCCACTTAGTGACCAAAATTGCGCCCTTACATCTGATATATACTGCACTTTATCTGAAATATAATGCATATAATTCTGGCGACCTCATTGGATTATATCAGCCCCCCACCCCCCCCTTAAGCCTGAGCTGGATCCGCTACTGACCGTAGGACCCCTTAATGACCTAGGGGATCGGTTTTTGTGGGTTTTCCTTCATTTCTAACCCATTCCTGGTGTATTCTGGAAAAACACCTTTTTTCACAACCTGCTGGTCCTGGGTGGTACATTTATTATTAACTAGCTGGGGTTCAGTGGGTTAATAAACAAATAAATGTATAGTAAAATTATAAAGAACGGATTAAAAATTGAACACAACAAATACAATTGCTAAGATAATGAACATAAACACGAAATTGCAAAAGAAAAATACTATAGGTATTATCTCTAAACAAAATCCCAATAAGAAAAACAAAAAACAAAGACACAATATAATAATGATATGTCTGCTGTAGATCGATTAACAAAGCAAAGAAATACAGACTTATAAAACAAGGTAAAACTTAAAATATACAGCTGCAAACAAAAAACAAAATTAAATCCTAGTAAATATAAAATGCAGACTGTCAACGCCATATGATATCAGTTTACACAATCCCTAGATGCCCTGTGCTTAAATAATAGCCAAAATTGTATAAACATCCTTTCAAGGAGGGTGAGTGACATGAACTGTTGACTTTACTTTAATACTTGGCATGGTGGCGATTGTGAGGAGCTTTAATGAAATATGCTGGTAAGTCTTGGGTGGTTTTTCAAATTATAGCTATAGAATGGAGAAATAAACAACTGAAGACAGTTAGTAATCCAACAAAGAAGTCAGCATGCTGATCCACAATACTCATACCTGGTTTGTAAAAAAACATAGGCTTGCTATGAATTTGATAGTCGGAATAAGTAAAGAGAAACTCTAAGTGTGTAAGTGGATGAAGGGTAATCAACGAGTTGGATATTAAAAGGAAAAACAACCCATACAAATGGCTTCAAGGTAGATAAGATTTCAGCTAGCCTATAGAACATATATTTAGTTTGGAAACACGGTTATAGATATTGAATAAATTGCCTAGTACTGTGATCAGCCTCAGAAACATATAAAATGCCCCTTGAAATAGATACTTATATGAAATGCCATGGGCCTGGGCGTGTAAGGAATTTGTCCGTTGTATGCCACCAGTCAGGGTTTCTAGGTTTAATATAGGCTAGGCTAGCCATAGATGACAACTATTGCCAATGGCATTAATGACAAATCTAGTTTTGTTATTTTTGTTTTATTTTTTTTTTTTCTTTTTTTTCTATATTCCAAACTTACTTCCTCTCGGGAATAGGCTAGGAGCCTGAAGCATTCACAGCTTTACAATGAACATGTGAAGCCCGTGAGGGTCTTGTTCCACTCTAGGGCGAGTGAGACATGTGAAGCATCGTAGAGTACAACAGAGAACCTGCCATCTTGCCTTCACACTGAGGCACGGCGTGCTGCATCTCTGGCCCGAAACGACCCCATCTCTGAAGCCACCATCCGTTCCCGTTGCCTTCACTGTCTCATCACCCTACACTCGGGACTCTCCACACTTACACACACACAACGCCACCTGTTGTAGCAGATAACTCACAGGCATTGCACAACCCCTATAGCGATATTTTGGAAATTGGGGAAATATTCACTACAGAAGGTGACTATTTTAATCAGGCTTGGGACCACAATGGAGGAGTATTTTATTGACTTTTCGGTGGGCTTGTTGTGGTAATGCACTGATAACCACGGTACGAGCACACAATTCACATCCCAATAAATATTCTTCCACATTGATACATCGGGATTTGAAACCCGGGAACCTTTGGCTTACCAGGCCGAGTGGCAAGACCACTCCACCACACCTCCCCTCACCTCACCCCACAACCTTCCACCTTAGTTATGCTAGCGCTTAGATAAGCGGCTATATTTCAAAATACAAATTAATGGACCACACCAGAAAAATTGTCAGAATAAAAAATCTAGGTTTCATCTCCAACATGGCTGTGGATAGAGTAAGAGAGAAATTTGCAGTAAAGGTACAAACACCCAAGCCAATTACTATGTACAGTAATACTAAACTACATATTTAGCCTTAAAATGTAAAATTCACAATAGATCGACCACGTCATTAAGCCTTGTACAAATTTTAGGCCAACGCGGAGTATAATTTCTGCTCCAATTATATTTCATTTTGTCCATACAAAGCCCTATAGCAAAGCCAGAGTGGGAAAAGTGTACACCAAGTATTTTACTGGAGGTTTATCTACTTTCCACCTTTATGCTTGATCAGAGCATATTAGTAACAGCTTAGCTAAGTCGTTCCATCTTACACCGGGCACCCAGCCAGACCCCCCACCCCACCCCCGGATCAGTTGCACCAGTGCCACTTCAACCAGTGGCCACTTTGAACACAGTGCTAACTCAACCAGTGGCCACTTCAACCAGTGACCATTTTAACCAGTAGGTTAGGTTAGTTAGGTTAGGTTAGGTTAGGTTAGTTAGGTTAGGTTACGTTAGGTTAGGTTAGGTTACTGGTTAACATGGTCACTGCTTGAAATGGTCACTGGTTGAAGTGGCCACTGGTTTGCAAGTTAGCCACTGGTTTAAAGTGGCCACTGGTTTGAAGCTGGCCCACTGGTTCAACTGACATGGAACCGTTTTACAGGGTTATACAAAATCATAAATTGACATCAGATTCTCATAAAGCAATACTGGTAGTAAATATGAGATGCTACAGACTAGAGATGGACCGATAAATTCGTTTCGTATTCGTATGTCCGAATATTCACTATGTTTTTCAATATTCGTATTCGTATTCGTATTCGCATTTTTCCATTTAATAGACTATTTGCATAATATGCGAATTATATCGTTCACGAAACCAATAGAATATATACACAAACTTTAAATATTAAATTTTAAAGTTAACACACACGACTAAATAGCAGTGTAGATGTGCGTTGGGGCCCGGCTCTAAGTGGAATGAAGGAGGACTGAGCAGTGTTGCTACTTAACTGTATTTAATCGATACCAGGATCAAACTAGTGAAAAGTAGGCCTACCAAAATTATTCTAAAGTGGATTTTTTTTTTTCAATCACTGCCCCGGTAGAACGAATGTGTGCTGGATCTGCCATGGACATTTTGAACCGTCGCAATATTGCCCATTTCATGCACATATCCAATTGTAAGTAGCATGTCAACTAAAATATATTCCCATCATATGTCCTCACCTGATTTCGTTATTTATTAGTACCAGACTATGGACTATTGTATTGGGAAAATGTATAAAATGTACTTGAGAGAGTCAAATGTACCTTATCTGGTACTTTAGTACCAAAAAATCGGCAACACTGGGACTGGGAAACTGCGAAAATAACATGAGAAAATATTTTTTTTGTATATGGGATTTAAATGTTTTTAGTATTTCAATTTTCTATGGCTGAACTCATACAATATATTAAACATTAATTTATACAGTTAATTTAGGGATTTAATATTAAGAAAGTTACACATGCACAATCGTCCATTAACTTCTGGGTAACTTAAATTTCATAGGTAATTTAATTAACGTTTGGTGGTGACATAAAATATAAGTTACCACGTCTTGGAAGGATGTGAATAAGGCATTGAGAGAATATTATGCTATTCTGCGTATTCGTATGATCGCGAGATATTTTTACTAAACAATAAAAATTCGGGTATATTCGTATTCGCAAATAGTGAAAATTGATATTCGTTCCATCTCTACTACAGACCTATATAGGCTAAAGTAGATCGAATTCCTATTTTATTTTGGATGCAATGCCAGACCTATACCTTTATCTTTAGTAGGCTAGGCCTTAATTACAATCGGAAAAGCATTATGTTTCAAGGCATCATCTTCGTATTTAGATTGTTTGTTGTATTGGTTAATGTTAGCACATTAAGCACTAATGTTTCCCCAATTAATTAAAATTAACCAACGAATCAAGCGCCTAGATGTCGATCGTTTTGGGAGGAAACGGAAAGAGGCCGTCGGCCGCAGCCCCCCGCCATGTCCATAGCACTTTTGCCGCCTGATTGCACTTTGTATTTTGAGCTGTGCTTTACTTAATTTGCTTGTTATAACATAAGCCTGACCAGCTGAACCTAACACCTAAGGCAAGTAGCCATTCAGTACAAAATAAGTAAAAAATACATCGAATATACAGTATCATGATTAACAGTACAGGTAAACCGATGGGGGTGATGAGAACGACCAACACTCCTGTGTGGGCGACACGTTTTGTATTTGAGCTGTTTCCCATCCACCTAAACATCGTTTAGAATTTTACCATAAATAGCATTTAATGATCTTTCTTTTTTTGGTATCACATATAGCACCATATTATAGAGTTGAATTATAAAGGTATTAACCTGTTTACAACAATACAACAAGTGGAAACAGCGTTTTGGATGGTCAAAATGGAGAAGGGACCGCGGATACAGGCCGCGAGGAGTTACATAATGTATGGCTGGAGGGCAACCTCCCTCCCGACTCCACTTTTCCCCACGTCCTGGAGAATAGGACGGTCGATCTGATACCGTCTCTCTCTCTCTCTTGCACCTCGCTGTTGGTAACAGTGCTGACATCATGCCCTGCTTGCAACTCGCTAATGTTGTTGCACGAGAAATAGAAACCACAGAATAAGGGAATAACAGGGGAAAAATAGGTGATAACTGAAGGAGGTGAGGGGAAGGAGGGTAGGTGGAGGAGTGATATTTGGTCATGGCCCGGGGGCAAAAAAAAAAACAAAAAGAGAACAAAAGAGCAGGTGTTGTTTTGGGGTGTTTTTTAGATGGATTTACTTTGTTTGTGATTTTCCCTGGCTACTGCTTGACAAGAGGGTCTTCCCGCAGTCCGCCCTGTTAAACTCGTTAAGAGTCTTCCCACAGCTCCTGTATCCTGGTTTGAAGCGCCGAATGTAGAGAGCATAGCAGCTACGGCTGTCTGCCCGCTCCCCAGCTGCTAGAGCGGCAATAATAATTACACGTCCAGATTTTGGATTTTTTTATCAGTCCCCGACACCGTCCCTCTCCCTAATATACACGACGCTGTGACTTTGACTGGAGATATCATCCCCCAATCGAATGTCGTTCTCGTATACATAATAGCGAAGCATATGTTGCTGGTTATGTAACCGTAACAGTCCGTGACCAATATAGAGGGATGATGCCCGACGACATATTACTTGTTTAAGTTTTTCATAAAGTAAATCAAGGAAGTCAGCTTGCTAAATTCAATTTAATTTGCCTATCAATGGTGGTTAGAGTACAGCCAATCTAATAACCCCCAAACTACTACGCCACAGTACACCTTTGTGTGTTGTGTGAACCCGTTCACCATTGTTTACAAGAGACCCTCTGTGTACACAGTTCCCGCGCGCCCCCGGTTACAAGAAATTCGAGTATAAAGTAGGTTTACTTAGTTAGTGTCTATAATACTTTGAATGTTCCAATGGTCACCACAACGCCAATGGCTCTCCTCGTCACTCCTACCTCGATCAGACCTGGTGACAAGAAGCCTACGTATTTTCCTATCATAACAATTTGACCATAATGAGCAACTGGATCCAGCAACAGCACCCGTTCAATCCCGATAATCGCTTTTCGGTAGATCAGCCCGACATTCTTGACTTATTTTTCTGACATTCCACCCCTTCTTTCTTTAAACTGTCAATCATTTTCTCTCCTTTTGGGCTCCTACCGACCATATACTTATCTCCGTCACCTGTCCCTTATACTACTCCAGTAACGGCCAATCCGATCCTCCCAGCCGGCGGCCCCCTATGTGGACATCTTTGGCGCTGCCGGACTGGGGAGGCTCTCTACAGCAAGTACTTCTTTGATTTCCCATGGAATGACTTCTGCTTCGGTGGCCCCGAGGACGCCCTCGGAGAGTGCTGAACGCATTACCGAGGTAACCTCGTCGGGCATAGAATGCTGTGACGTGTCCATTTCTTTCTCTCAGTCTTAATGCCAAAAAAATCCTTGGTTTAGCTCACGCTTGGTCTACTGCTGGTCCCGCAACAAGGAGGAAGCATTCAAACGGTACCGAACGGCCCTTAAAATTTCTCAACAATCTCATTCTTTCTTAATGTTTCTGCCCGGAATCAAGCCCAAAACTGTTCTTTTCGACTTGCCAGAAGCACTCTTTCATCAATAAACAAATTGCAGCTGAACGTATCCAACTGTAGCTCCTTCCCAAGCTTTTCTGGTCATCTAGCCAAAAAACCTCTCCAACAACTTCTCTTCGCTCAGTTTTCCCTCCCCTTTTTTCCACTCTGATGGGCAACCTTACCATCACTATCTTCCTCGGACAAAGCCTGAACTCTTGTTGACTCAAAACCCTTTGCCGCCGAGAAACACTACCTTGGATGATTCCACGGTTGCTATATCTCCTCCCTCTCCACCCCTCTCTCTCCTACTTCATATGCCTCTAATATCCTATCTCTTCTAATGATCGTACTTTCTACCCTCTCTGTTGTTCTTTGTTGCTAAATACTAACGAAGGCGTACGGTACCTAGACGGTGTTCCTCCTGTTGTACTTTAAAACTGTGCTTCCTGCTGAACCCCCTTCCTGCCATAGGCAAACTCTTTTTTTCGTCTCCTGTCTTCTCCTCTAACCGTCTTTCCTTCTTGCGGGAAGTTTGCTCTCATTCAAACCTGTCCCTCACCGAAGGGTGAACCGGCTCTCAACCCTCCAACGATCGTCCAATTGCTCTCATCTCTTTGAATTCTCCTAAAGTTTTTGTAAAAGCTAATTCTTGCCTTCCAAATTTCTTAAGCATTTCTCGTCTCAGTAATCTGCTCTCAGATCGCCAGTATGGCTTCCTCTAAGTTATCGCTCTACTGGTGATCTTCTTCCATATCTATACTACCTCTTGGTCCCTCAAACTTTCGGGACTTCAGTGCAGACTTTTTCTGTTTGGCACTAGACATATCGAAGGCCTTCGATAGAGTCCTGGCACAAATCTTTAATTTTTCCAAACTGCCCTTCTTCGGTTTCTGTCCCTCCACTCTGTGCCCTTTATCTCTAATTTCCTTTCCGGGCCGTTCCATTCGCATGCGGATTGTGGCACGGCTCCTCGCTCATTTCTTCATCCTATCAACTCCCGTGTTCCCTGGTTCTGGAGTCCTAATCTCCTATTCTATTTCTAACTTTCATTAGATATTATCTTCCTCATACTAGTACATCCAGTCCAGTGGGTCCATGTCATGGTGAGGCAGTACGTAACATGCCTACTGAGGTTACCCAAACCATGCCCACTCACATTAGTGTTTTCCCAGAACGTCCCCGAGCCAGCAAATCCCTCAAAAGTAAAACGTCAACACATGCTGAGTCATCAAGCCAATACCTGTAACATTGAGTATGCTTAAGCCCGTGAAGTACCTCTGATCTAGGCTACTATTTCCAATTGGCGTATGGCAAGACCAATGGACGTTCTTGTTTTGGATGCCCATTTAATGACTATCCGAGAAAACTCCAATTTATCCGATCTTACTACCCGTCAGGAACCTCCAGAGGGACGATCCCTTATTCTTCAACAATACAAAAAAACTCAACCCTTTTTCAATCTTCCCTCAACGGTTTCCTTCTCGGTGTCTACTTTTCTTTGCTGCTTTGTCACTTGCAGAACGGACAGCACTATATCCCAGTCTCGCATTGCTCTTTAAGGGGGGTACCGCCGCCCAGAAGCTGGGTGTGCCTCCAACTTGCCATCAAGCGGGTCTCTTTACCCCTGCACAGCTGTCTCGGTATGATGCGGTCCCCTGGTACAGGAGCGGCACAGGCTGCGTCCTTCTATTGAGTATTATTCACAAATGTGTGGGGAGGATCCTCTCACACCGTCACTCCTAGATAAAGTAGAAAGGAAAGCCTTTCGTATCATTAATTTCCGTCCACTTGCATTAAACTCTCTGCAATCTATCTCTCTCTCGCCGCAATGTTGCATCTCTCCTCACTATTCTATTCGCTACTACAATAATCAGTGTTCCCTCGGAGCTTTCCCAGTGTATACCACCCTCCTCTACGTACGGTAGCGGTACGTAGTAACCGCCTTGCAACACAATCCCCACCCCTATCTCTGTTGCAACTCTCCAACCCAAGAGTGGTACAGTATACTCAGAGCTTTCTTCTATGTCAACTGTCTGAGCTCTGGAACTTCTTCTCCTCAGAAATCTATTTTTCCTCTTCCTTATGACTTGTAAACCTGCCACTTCAACTCCATCATTCCGCCAGGATCCTACCATCGACCCCCTTGATGCCTGGGTCCCTTGAACTAGGGAAGGTCGAATGATGATGCTCATTTAATCTCAACCTCACTAGTGTGGGGTATTGGCAGTACTGACTCATGTACCAGATCTTAATCCGGATATCACCCATTCCCACCCAAATCCATTGCTACCCAAGTGTCAATGGTGTGATACTAACAACCAATTCACCAAAGTATTGCTGAATGTTACTCTGAGGTACAGCGATAATCCTAATCATAATCTTCTGGATCTGGACTGTATTTTTAACATACCAATTCCAGAAATTTGAGGTGTTACAGTGAGGTCCCAGCGCATTGGGATTCTTATGATCATGTCTGTAACCAGGCCACCTCGTCTCATCACCTACCACACTTCCCACTCTGAGACCTGTTTTGGTGGACTAAAATGGCATTATGATAGGAGCCCGACGTAGACTGAAGAGGAGGGAGTGTCTTCAAGTGTTTTCCCATTATATAGATATTCCCTGCGTGCGACCTCTTTAACTTTGTGCGTGTCTAATGGAATGAACGCTCCACCCTTGAGGCCATCCATACATACAAGATTTTGTAAAAGAATGGTAATTAGTAGGATAACTTTTATTCCTCCATCAAAAGTGCACGAGCTTTAACAGATCTAATTCACACTAAATTGGCGTTTGACCATAATTGTGCTAGAGCGTAGGGTACTGAAGTCAAAAAGCAATAGGCCTACAAGTTTTTTGTTCCTACACAAAGATCAAAAACACAATGAAGCCTTCTTAATTACTTTAGAAACATCAGGAATCAACAATGCCCCAAAATGTATTAAAAAACCTAAACTAAATCAAACTTTCTCCACAAGCAGGTCAATAAAGCTTCTAAATAATTCCAAAGATGATACAGCAAATATTTGGTCTACTCTTATGTTACTCATTTAGATGCCAAAATCCACGCGGATTCACTACTTGCTGTCGATCCATTCCAACCATTAAAATTCCTCCGACTAGGCCAATTCTTGTGTAGAAGTGACCTCACTGAGGTAAAGCTAACCTTCTTGCGGAATATTTCTCCCTCCACCAACTCAACCTTAGATGAAATAAATCAAGGATGTCCCTGTTACTTTAATTTTAATTCGCCTGAAATCCCCTTACTTGAAGATCCACACCAGACATGTCAAGAACTATGGTTCGCAGAATCTCTCAGTAGGATAAGGCTCCTGGTTCCCGATGAAATTCCTCCAATGGTACTTAACGTAATTTTGGTTCTCTTGGTGCTCGCTCCTGTATTGGCAAGTTTTTTCCGTCTGTTGTACTCATTCCCTCATGTTTCCCAAGCCTACCCTGGAAGAAGAAGCAAACATCCATCCAGTTCACTAAAGAAGGTTGCTCTTCAGATCCCATCAAACTACAGACCAATAGCTATAACTTCCACTCTTGGTACCACGTCTTTTGAAATTATATTAAATAATCACATATATTAAGCATCTTGAGACTAATAAATTAATCAGTGACTTGGGTGCAATATGGTTGTTAGACGATGTCCATCACTCCACTGGCAGACAATGCTTTGCCTTCTTACGCACTCAAAATCAACCAAGCTACAGACCAACGCGTGGTGATCAACCACATACCAATAGCAGCTGGATATATCATATGGCAGTGAGTTGAATAGAGTGCTGGCATCAATGATAGCCTTGATTGGTTCCGTGGAAGATGTCAGCGACGAAGACACTACGGCTCTTGCATCATTAGGTTCGGCCTTGGTCCAAACGTAATTATCTTCTTATCTTCATAACAGCAGCAAGAAATACGTTTAATGCGTATGGACTGGCCTTTATTTCTTCAATTTCACTCACTAAATGCTGGTGTGCCCCGAGGGATCTGTTTTCGCGACCCCATTCTGTTCCTCATTCATAGTCAATGATCTCAATATCTACCGACCTTCATAATCCAATACATTCCTACGGCCGAGATTACTTCAACACTTCCACATTTATCCTTCACATTTACCAATTCTTATTCACCCAAAAACAACCGATCTTACAAATTCAAAAATAAACACTGCAATTTTCTCTGACACCACCGGACCTTTCTAGAATTAATGAATGTGGGACCCAAAAGAATCCTAGTTTCCTTTAATGCACAGAAAACCAAGTACAAATTCAATTTTCTGACAACCGACAGAATCTCACTGACTCGCCCCCTTATATTTTTTAAGAATGTAAATAGTTCGCCACTTCCGCCTAGTATTGACATTCCTCCCCCAGGATGAAAGAGCGATAGCCGATGGAGTGTAACATTAACATACTCACTGTAATGAGCTGGACACGATTATGTGTAGATGCGACATTGCTTAAGAAATTAGCTGAGTCCGCTACCAATGAAACTGGGACTCCTGTACAGATGTTTCGAGTGAATTCTTCACTGACGAGCAGTTGGTCCGTACTATATAAAGTCCCCTGTGCGTTCTGCAGATGGATTACTGTTACACACTCTGCTGGGGTGGTTGAAGCATGGAAGTTGGTTTGCATTGAGGCTAGGCCATTGGACAAACACTGATTTACAAAATAAGATGCTATTCGAGGCTTAAGTCATATAAACCCTGCAATCACACATGGACCTTCCTACATTATCCATACGAATAGAACGTTGACATCCCTTGCAATTATTTGTGAACGCTACCTACCCACGACTATGTTTCACTCAGCATGATTGTTTGCCGAGGAAATCATTGCTTTCAATTGTGTGCCGCGCTCTCCACATCTGTTTGCCCCGATAGTCCCACCATCATAGAGGCAGATTGACTGAAGGACGCGCGCCGCCTGAATTTACCTAGCTTTCTCCTGGTCGCACCAATGACAGGGAGACTTCTGCTTATCAATCGAATTCATTTATTCCCCAGAGCTACTACTCTTGTGGAATTTCATCGTTCCCTGCGAATTGGCTTTCCACAAACTTACAATCTACAAATGGTTACATCCAGTTGTTACAAACATTTTATGCATGGAGGATGGCACGTTTATGGCACATGGGACCTTTTTGTTTTATCTGTGTTTTTCCTTCCTGCCGTT